>JAPMOB010167362.1:0-13033 GCA_029875015.1 Lepomis gibbosus
TCGTGATATATATCGTATCGTGAGCTGAATATCGTGTATCGTATCGTATCGTGAGATTAGTGTATCGCTACAGCCCTAGATGGCAGGTCTTTGAAAAGATATACTGAATACTGACAAGTAATAAGGAGAACACAGACATTTTGATGATGCGTCTACGGTCATGTTAGCAGCTCAATGAGGCTTTACTTGCACAGCAGTGCTTTAAGGTAAATGCTAATGTCTGCGTGCTAATATACTGACAAAGCTAAAATGCTGATGTTTAACATGTAAAATGTTTACCATGTTCACCATCTTGATTTAGCATGTTAGCATGCTAAGTAGCACTTAGGAATGTCATTAGTTTTGCAGGTATTTGGTCATAAACCTAAGTATTGGATAAATGAAACATTTGACCTGATGATGGGGTTAGATAGAAGTGTTGTGACGAAACACTTAGCTCACAGAACAAGACGATACAGGATATTGGGTTCATGAGACATGACTATTTTCACTATTTTTAAGAAATATTCAATGACGAAATGTATGACTGGAAAAATAGTTCAACTGAAATATTGTTCGTGTCTTGTGTGTCAGTCTGTCGCCGTTTGTTTCCACGGGGTACCCAAAATGATGCCACACAAACGATTTCAAAGTGGCAAGGGCACACTCCGTCAAGTGAGACAGCTTTTCAACCCGACAAGAAATAAAAAATCGTGGCACCCCTATTAGATAGTTTAGGGGATATTTAAAGTTATAACAAATGATCCTAAGTTGCCATGTCTGAACCAAGTTTCATGAAAGTCTATCCAATAATTGTTGAGACATTTCATTCAAAACCAAAGATGTGAAAATCATGGTGGTGCTAGAGGAAATGTATGGGGATCTTAAAAGTCATCAGGATTCACACTCAGGAGAACATAAATCTCTGTACAAACAATTGTGATAAGGTATCCAGTAGATGTTGAAATAATTGACCGTAAAGGTAAATTTGACCTGCTGGTGGCGCTGGACGAAAATGTCTGGGTACCACAAAAGTCAGTAGGTGTCATTGTCTGGGCATGCAGGAGATCTGCACCAAATTTAATAAAAGTGCATCCAATAGTTAATTCATTCTGGAACGAAGTGGTGGACAGACTGACCGACTGACGTTAGGGTAGCTATATCACTTTATTCATCTAGTACAAGTATCAATGTAGCACAGTATGAAATATTTTAGCAAACTACTATAAATTGAAACAGCATGACATTTGGTTCTGTTAGGATGGAAATGCATAGAAGAAGGTTTGAGCTTTGTAACCCTATACCAATATAGGTGGCACTTTTTTACCACAATAGAAACATTCAGTCTTTCCATTCACAATCTTAATTTTACTACTGAATTGATTTTGCCAACCAAGAATCAGCAGGTGAGCAGGATATCTGGGGTCTTTAAGTTTAGTGTCATTGTTGTGACAGCCAGCTGTTTTACTCAGTCACTTATCAGAGCGTGACTAAAGTCTAAGGCTCTGAGGTGAAATCAAGCTGGCTTAGCCAAGCGAGTGTGCCATTTTCGGATAAGAGGCAAAGAGGAGTAGAGGTCAAAGCTCCATGGCTGACCTGGAACAATCCTGTCACCTCCTCAGCGGCTGCCACAAAGTGCAGAGTCGGGGGTGAGGGCAAGTTTTGGCAAAGCAGAGACCTTTGGGAACAGAGTGAGAAAAAGAAAGTCTCTCAGCTGATAAGCCGTGGCATGACTCGAAACTGTGCTTAATTCTGCTGCCACATTATGGACCAGAATGTCTTGATGATCTTGTTAGATTCCCCAAAGCTCAACTAATTTTTATACATACCAGAAGCATATGTTTGAGATGGAAGGGAAAAGAAGAAGAAATGCACCAGTCCACACACACTGACTAACCTTTAAGTAAATCACAGAAAACAAGCAGAAACAGAAAAGCTAAAAACATGCTGAAGAGTATGGTGCTACTACACAAACAGAAATCTTAATTAAGAGAATGCAGAAAACACAACAGCAACAGCCAGAAAAGAAACACCTGAAGTTGACATTTGGACAGAAGGAACAATAGAATGAAAACAGCATTCCTTTACAGACAATCCCTAAGGGGAGAGAGAGAGGATGAAAGAGAGACAAAAAAATAAGATGAGAAGAAGACAGAAAAAGTCACTGCAAACCCTCTCTTTTCTTTAAATAGGAATTAAAGCCAAATCTTCTTCCATCATGTAGCAACTGACAGAAAGCAGAGACAAAACACAGATTGACTTCTTTCGGCTGCGGCCCTTTGGGGTCCCCACAACGTTGCCATCTCACTGGCAAACCCAGCATGGAGATGTGATGATCCGCATATTTAATTTGGCATGGGCTTTTCAGCTGGATGTCCTTCCTGGCACAAACCTTCCCCAATTGTGCGAGCCTGGGACTGGCAATTAGGAATGCCCTGGCTGTGTGCATGTGGACAGGAGGAGATGGGGATCGAACCAACAACAATGGTCAGGGGACGACTCGCTCCACAACCTGAGCCACAGCCATCCCAAAGACACAGATTGACTGACTGAAAATTTCTGAAAAACAAACAGGGGGTTTCATAAAAGAAACAAACATCAAAACACTGCTATTGAAGAGATGGCTATAATGTCTGACTTTGCCAAAGCAGCTCAATAACAGGACATTTCCATCATTAAATAAAAAATGCTCACTGGTTAGAATGACTTACAAGTTTAAGGATTTTTTTATTTCCATTCTTTGAGTCAACATTGTTTGGCTGGTTTGTTGGTATTAATTTCATTATAAAACTGCGTCTTCCAGAGCAAACACAGTTTATAGTTAATCAGTAATCCAGGAACAAAAATTGATTTACTAGAACCCAAAGCTTGCTATAACTACATATTTGATTTGCTGTATATGAGTGATTTGTTCTTCCCGGAGAGAATGCATTCTGGTAATCAAACAGTAATTTGTAACATTACCCTGCCTGTTTGTATTCCATTTCCAAATTCATCAGGCAACAAATATGTTCAACAAATTGCTTTTGGCAATATCAACAAAGATTGTCACTCTGGATTACATCTTCAATACAGATAGACAAAGAAGAAACACACTTTCAGTCTAGGTGCCTTATATTATGTGCAGAACTCAGGTTTGTCTGTTTGAACATTACCACCCCGGCTTACTTAAGATTACCCTTGTTTGCTGCAATTTGCTTGTTTAAAGGACGACGGTGCAGACGGTGTGAGACAAGGTCAGGCAGTCCGTGGCAATACACACTTTTAGTCTATTTAGTGGGGTCCTCCTATAATTAAATGTTTTTTCGTTCTCTGCCACCTCTGTGGTAGCGCAATGTAACACATTACTGATCAATACCAATGTAGGCAAGCCAAGCGGAAAGATACATGGGTTTTGCCAGCTGAGTCTGAGCAGTGGGAATTACATGTGACAACGTCAGCAGGAAGTATGGCGAGCTTAGCATCGGGATTGCAAAGAGAATCAATATCAAAATAGGTATATAGTATATGTTGTATAATGTATATGAACTCACAGCTGTCTAGGTCAATGTACAGTACTTGTAACAAATGCAGCCTCTTAACTCCTTCTGCAATAATTATTACTAGTGTTGACTGCTATAATGATGGGCTAGGATGAAAACATAAGAAGAATCAATACTTTATGGGATACATTATGCACTTACGCAATAATAACAAGTGGAATTAAAGTGATATTACTGTTCAACAAGACAAGTTCAAGTAGCTAAAAACTGCAGGTTAGCTATGAAACAAGAACCGTCAATAGTTTGTGTACTGTAATCTATGTCACATTGAATGTAGGTCACAAATTATTAATAGTTATGACTTCATTCTCGCTCTGAGAATACAGCCCACCTAGGACAGCCACATACAAAGTTTTCTTATCCCTTCTTATGTCTAATGGACACACACACATAAGTTCATTCAATAAAAAACAGACAAAGAAGAAGAAAGAAGGAACTTTCAAAAAAGGTCAAACTGCTACATTGTACATAATGGATCATCATCAAACGGTAAATGACAGCTAATGCCATTATATATTTACCACATGTCCATGTCAAATTTAGATGCATGACTTCCCTCTCTCATGTGCACCTTACAGCTGTTAATATGAACAGTCATCTATTTCAATAAGGTAGCTGGCATCTCCCGTGGTGGGGGAGATAATGTTTGTAGAGAAGACCCAGCTGCAGTCAGAATCAGAGCCATAGATTTGGCCCCTCAGCTCCACGGGACAGTTAGGCTCCCAGAGGAGACAGCACAAGGGCAATTGTAGGACTCAGCTGGCCTCTTGGCCCCCTGCATTAATAATCATTCCAATTAGACAGAAGATGTCCAGATGCTCATCGGGTTACGTAATTTTTCTTTGCTCCTTTCTGGGCCCCAAAGTTTAACTGGCACCTTGATTTCCAAACGCTGTATATTTTGAGAATGGGATTTGAGGTGGTTTGACTCAAACAGTCTATTTTATTCTTATGACTTGTTTCTGTCCATTTAGGCTCCACACGCATTAACTCAGCGCCTCCCTCAGCCTGTTTACTTGAGGACAGGTAATAGGATTAACTGATGCCTACCAACAAGTTTTCAAACTGTGGGAGGGAGCACAGTTGGGAGTACAAATGTATTCAAGTTTAACTCTTGCAAATGTCTTTGACGCTATAAACCGACTCTAAAATCTCAAAAACACATTCTCTCTTTATGACAAGCGCAGCAGGATCTTAGAGAATGTGTAATGGGCATGTAGATGGCTGTGTCTGCAAAGGGTAAGGTCCTTTTTTGAAGTAGGAGTTCTCTTGTGTTGTGAGGCCTTTTCATTATCCAGTGGAGATGGTCACAGCATATTTTACATTTTCTATACATCTTTCTTTGAGGCTTCTCCTCATAGAATATTACATCAAAAGCACTTCACAGCCAAAACAACGCTTTTCATGCATCAGAAGACCAGAAAAATTACTTGTCTGATATCATGTTAAACTAGTGAATTTTATGAGAATCAATGAATCAGGCCTATTTTCTCATGTGCATGTATGTCTCAGCTTAACATCTTCGCTGCTAGTACAGAGGGAAGGCCAGAGATTTTTGTGTACATGACAACGTGTAATCTTTAATCATCTGCCTACTCTTCTGCACCTACTGGTTCATCCACTTAGGAATACCTTCATGCTGTTTAGCTTCAGCTGTTGTTAGTCTCAACACAACAAGGGACATCAATACACCATGATCCATCCGTCCATGATCACCATGATCTATCTGACTATTATCATTCAGGAAGAAAATTTTTTTTGCTTATATTTACCCTGTGATTCAACACTGTAAGCCTGAGAGACAACTTAAAGTTTCACAAGCTAATATGAGGCTATTCTGTTTAAGTGTTGAAATTAACAAAGTATCAATTAGTTAATCCCCAAGAAAACAAAAAGCATGCTCTGCAGCTTTTCTGTTTTTGTAAACTGAATATCTTTGAACTGTTGGTCTGACAAAACAAGGAATGTGAAGCTGCTGTCTTGGACTTTAGGAAAATGTGATCAAAAACAGAAAAAGACCTTATTTGCACCCCTATTAACTTTAGAAAACAAAATATGGACATGAATATGTAAATACGGACCAGCATGTTTTGTCAATCTGATGCTTGTGACTGCAAGCCTGAACCAGTTTCAGCTGCTCCCTGTGTTATGGCACTTTAGTTAATATGATTTAGGTTTTGATACCAATGAATGTGCGGCTGAACATCTCCAGCGTGATCCCAGTATTAGCCCTGCAATCGTCTGATGTCTGCAGCCTTCTCCATGTAAGCTCTGATTAAGCCATTCGTTACACCCGGGCCCTAATTTGCACAGCACTTCCCTCAAGTGCAATTTGCACCTACTTTGAAAAACTGAAACATGAAGGATAGATCAAAAACAAAACACTTGTTTAGTGAAGGTAGGGATGCAGCCAGAAATATATGTGTTTATCTTTGATGTCAGGTGTTTATTCCTTTTCCCATGAAAAACATGGAAACTGCACTTCAGGCCAAGTTTATGCTTTATAAATGCCGACCTCTGTATTTTCACTCCAAGCTTGAAGAGTGATGAAAGGCCTGTTTTCGTTAGTGGCAGCTGATCCTCGATCAGCCTATCGGGTGATGTTTGTTATCTTGTAGAAGACAGGCAGCTGGTGATTCAGATAGGCCGTTTATCAACTGATTTGCTGATTGTCTGCTTTCTGTAAAATTCCAAATGGCTTGTCTGACTGATTTACTAGTCATCAAGTATCTGCCAGTCTGCCAACATAATAAAAAGGATATATTGCTTAAATGTAAAATTAATCATGCATGTCAATAGTTCTGAAAGTTAAACAGCACTATATGGGCTCTTAAAGTCTATAAACAAAGTGCATATGACTGATGACTGGTGGTGGTACAATATTATGTAGTATATGAAGCTCCAAAATCATTTAGATGTCAGAGGAAGCTAGAAAGAGAAAAAGATAGTAAGTATAGTAGCAAGAGACCAGACAGCAAGAGTAAGTGGAATAGTAAGTAATAACTTATTAAGTAATAAGTAATAACTTATTAGCTGGCTTGCTATGTCTTGTGTTGTTGCACTTGCTAGATGTTTGTCTCTGTTAGCAACGTTTTCCAACTTAGGCAAAATCTGTCAGAGCTTTCACAGACAGGTTTAGCCGCTAGCTATAAAGCTCAAGTTGACATTTGCAAACTTACTAGGTAACACAATCGGAAATCAATAATGTTACTGTATGTGCTCTAGCGTCTGTGCCTGTCTAGCTTGCCACCCAAGTTTTAAGCAACATTTTGGCGCTGCTGGTGGAGAGTGGCGCAAAGTATGAGAGTTTTGTGAAATAAAAGGCTGCAAGACAGACTGTGAGCTGGCATTCTCTCTGTGTACACTGAGTTAGTAAGCAATTTTGATATGGCTTGCGTTTTTGCACTTCCTTGATGTTTGGCTAGTTTGGCAGTTGTCAACTTACTAGTTAATAATTAATGTAACTATAACAATTGCATCTGTTTAGGTGTCCTTATTTATGGTAGACTTGAAATAGCTGTTTCTCAATCTGCGTCCTTGTCTATACTTGTGTTCTTGTGAAATGTTATCAATCGCAGCCCGAGTACTGTTCCAATTTGAAAGTCTGCATCTGCCAAGAGTGTTTTCGCTCTGCCCGTTTTACCGAGCCTGCGTCGTTGGTGAGTTGTGTGGACTTCGGATAGCCAAGTATCCCAGAATGCATTTTGCGCCAAAAAGCGGAAATTTCAGAGAAGGCGACCCACAACTATAAGTTATAATACTGCTGTTCTTTTGTCACAGAATCCATTTTGATGCAGGAATATAGTCGTTTAAACTCCAAATGTGTAGTAGATTTCTCAAGACAGAGCTGTTCCAATTACAATTTCCAATGACTGACTGCATGCTCCCGTTCCTCGAGAGTGTACTCCCGAGTCAAACTTTCCAAGTCCAAGCTTTAAAGTAAAGAAGTCTCTGAACTTCGCAAACTCAGCATTGAGAAACAGCCATTGTTGCTTGAAAGTGTAAACTGAGTTAAACCTGATATTTTCTGTTATGACTGTTCTGATCAGACTGCAATATCTGAGGGTCAGTGTACTTACAGTCACCATCCCTAACCCCAACAAATAGCCTTTGATTTTACTCCACCTCTTCACTCATGCAGTGTTTCGGTTCAAAATTAACTTGACTCCATGCTTTGAAAACACTCCCCTCAGCCCAAAAGCAATATCAAGGCCAATAACAATTTATAGTTTGTTTGAAAACACTTGCATCAAATGCAAGGAACTGTTTTCTTTTCCACTCTGTTTTACAGAGAAACTGTATTAAAAAAGAGAAAATAGGCCTATTCAGACATATTTGGCTTCATTACCATCTCACCACCTCTCATCCTTCATGTGTGGCAGCAATTCATATGAAGCATCTTTTGACAGCTTGTGCATAAAATCCAAGCACTTGGCTGTATGCTCAGCGTTATGAAAATCAGTCTCTTTTCAGTATTTAACATATTTTAGTAGACGTTACCACAGGGACTTAAAGAGAGTTAAGACTGACAGAAACATTGGCACATCCCTAGTGAATGGCACCATTAATGCTTAGCTGGCGCATTGGCAGCTGAGCATTGATGGTCCATTTCAGCATGACTGGGGAGTTAGGGTGAGGGGACATGGAGGTGGGGGTGGCTGTTGCTGTGCTAATGTGATTCAAACACGCCCTTTTCATAATAGGGCTTGTCCCCGTGCCAGGGGAAGCGGGTGGCATAAACTAGTTGGTGATTACGTTAAACAAATGACTGCCTCATTAGAGTGCCCCAAGAGTGTCTCGTGCATATATACAAACAGACACACACACTCACACTGTCCTATGATTTCTCTTCTTCAAACACACACACATGCACACACACACATTCAGACACACACACATTCAGACATTTACACTGACATAAGCATTAGGTTGGCTTTGTACACAGAAAAGGGCAACGCACAAAGGCAATATTCAGGAGGGTACAAGCTCCATCCAATAGACTAATTAACATGTCCCAATTACACCAGCCAGCACTCTATGGTGCTCCAGTTAGCTTTGGATGATACTACACAACTCAACAGAATGTGTCACTATGAACGTCCATGTCCAAACAACATCTGAGCCGCTCCCTAAAAGCCAAGCTAATGACTACAATTAGCATTATTAGATTCCAAGCTCAGGCCTCAGCTGGTGCAAAGTTGGACAGACATTTAATGGTTTTTGCTACATAGCTCAATGTCTGAGAATTGGGGATGGATGTTTTAGCTTGTTTTTTATGCAACAGCATAATTTGAGAAGCTAGATCGCTACCTCAGGCCCTTAATTACTTGACCTGATTTGTCCTGGACCATCTACCCCATCCAGCCTTAGAGAAATGCAGTGTGGTGTAATCACAGCAAAGTGCTCAGAGATACTCTACAAGGCAAAACAATGCAAAGACAAACAATGCAAGGCTCAAACTAGGAGCTTCATTACTGAATTCATTCATTAGTCAACTAGAAGAGCGTACTCTGCAGATCTATGCCAGGTGTGTCTGGGGGGCATATTGGTGGAGAACAGGGCGGGCTGTGTGTTCAGAGTAGCATGAAATAGGGTTGGACTGATAGATGATGCCATTGTCCATCGGCAATGGCTGACAGACATCACAACGGTGAAAATTTTTTTTCACCTTATACTGCCATGTGAAAGCAGGTTTCAATCATCACGAACGTTACTAGAAATTTTAAGTATGCTTCTCACTCTGTAAAGCAGTTGTTGATCACTTGTGGCCACTACCAGCTGGGTAAGAGTGAGGAGTCAGCACTCAATGGCGGTATACAAACAGCAGTCAATTAAAAAGGTTTTTCAAAATTCTGATTCCGCGCAATCGTGCAAAATAAATAGTATTACCCAGTAATGTGCAATCTTTATTGTCCCCAAGGGGAAATTCCTTTTCTCAGACCTGTACACATCAGACAACAACAGTATCAACATACAAGGACAGACAATGGTCCACACTCAGGCCAGTTCAGCAAGGCTTATTATTTATGGTGGCTATGGTTGTGGGGATTAGGCTTTCCCCAAAGCTAGCCCTTCTGCACCTCAGTGCTCTGTACCTTTGTTCGGAGGGTGGTAGGGTAAGGTGGTAATTGGGTGGGTGTGTGATTTCCTGTGCTATTGAGGTTACAATGCGTTCAATGACCTTATTTTTTAGCTCTGCTAGGTTGGGTGTGGGAAACCAATTATCCTGGCGGCAGTGTTGGTTATGCATATAAGTTTGGACTGATAACATGTTAAAGCAGCAGGCGGAACAGTACAATAGGATGGGCTGAATAATGGTCTGGTACAGTGCTGTGATAGTCCAGAAAAGAGTAGTTATCTGTGAGTACTGCAAGAATGGCTGTGTCATGAATATTTGAGGTAAGTACTGATGGGTGATGGACTGGTGCAGTCACTGGTGTACAGTGGTAATCATTATTATGGATGAAAGGGCAACAAGGCGGTAGTAGTTCTGTGAGCCTGGGTTTTTTGGGTACAGGGATCATGGTAGTAGTTTTACAGGGGTTGTGTATTGTGGCAGTCTGGTTGGATTCACAGAAGAATGCAGGTCTTCAGCACCTTTGCTGAGATGCAATCAGATCCAAGGGCCTTGCCTATCTTACATCAGCTAGGCTGGCGCGGCACAACGTCCTCTGTAAAGCGGTCTTCAGGATCTGGTGAGGGGAGACCATGTTTCACAATCAGCAGAGAAAGTAGGTGTAGAACATTTTCGTTCTTTAGAAAAGGATTGTAGTTTGATGTTTGTACTTCTGGTAGAAAACAAGTCCTATCAACAAAATCCACCATGATAAACACCAGAGCTTGGTGATTCTTACATTAGCATCTTTAGCTACCAGCTCCTCTACTGCCTTGATGTTTGCACTTCCTCATTCTGTCTGCATACACATCTTCCTCTTTTTCCTGGCCAAAGCTCTGATGGTAGGACCACAGCAGACTTGGTGATGCATAGCAGCAATAAAAACGTGAGAAAAATGATTATCGCTTTACTGATCATGTTTGATCACCCGAGTGCAATTTACATACACCTATCAGGGCACAGAACACAGGACATAGCGTAGCGTGTCTTTGTGTACTTCACTATCTGTCTTAGTGTTTTCTCCTTCTCTGTATTGTGATAATGTTTTACCTTGTGTAATTTATTCATTCATTCTGAGATACCTGTTTTACTTTGTTTCTCATCTCTCTTCTCTGCCATAATTTGTCCCTCTGTATCCTCACTTCTCTCTTGTATATTTAAGTCAGTGTTATCCCCTTGTCATTTGTCAGATTGTCTTATTCACTTTCAAGCGTCCGTGCCTGTTTCCTGTGCTGGATTTATTGTTGATTTGACATTTTGGATTTCACATGTCTCCCATATGTGTTGTGGTTCCTGGACTTTGGATTTTCACCAGTACCTGTCGGGATTTATTTTGCCATGTGGCTGCCTGCCTCACCACTTGTGCGCGTTTTTCATTGATGGTAATAAACACCATAAACTGTGTCACTCATAAACACTCAGCCTGAGTGTCCAGTGTTTGTGTCCAAATCCCTTGAGTTATCCTGTGTCTTTGCTTAGCAAACAGTGAATGTATGTACAAGCTACAGACACACACTCACACATGTGACCAAATGATACCCAGGCTAACGCCTGGTGGAGTCAGAAAATAGTGACAAATGTCCATTGCAGTTTTCAGAGCACAGGGCAATGTCTTCAAATTTCTGTCTGACCAAAAATTCAAAGCCCAAAAACATTCTACTAATGATATGAAACAGACAAAATCAGCTAATCATGATCAGCGAATAGAGAAGCTGCACCAGCCAATGTTTGGCACTTTTCCTGCTTTGGTGTCCTGGTGGGGCAAGTCTGGTTTGGTTTTTGGATCTTGTAAATGTAATGGATATTTCTGCCCTCAGACTACAGATATTAGCCCTTAAAACTGCTGGTGGCTTCAAGCTTTCAAACATGGCCCCTGGGAGGCCACATTAACTACTGGGAGGAGACCCAGAAAAACCACAGTGAGCTCACTGATCTTATTCAGAAAAAATGAGGTGATCGTAGAGAGAAGGAGGGCGGCCTTTGCCCACTGGGACACTGGTCTCAGTACAAGCACTCCAGCATCTGCCACCTGACCATTAGCTAAATAATGCATGGGGCTTGGATGAGGCCTGTCACATCCAGCCTCATACTCATTACTACTGCTGAGTGGTGTGAAAAGTCAAGTCAGCAAATGCGCTGGAGCAGGAGCGAAATGGGACACGGCAATGCATGCAAACATGCACAAAACCACACATACACACACAAACACACATACAAAGTGTAGCTTCCCAGAGGCTTATAGTGAAAGATTGCAGACATCCACAGATTAAAGAAAAGTTCTTGAGATTATGTGGAAAAGCTAAGTGTGGGCAGATTAAGCACACTACTGAGAATGTGACCAAAGTTTAGGACATGAACAGTTCAATCTCTATTGCAGAGACAAGATTAAAAAGCATGTGTATCAAATAAGAGACTGTGTTTTTGTGTTTCTATGTGGATGCATATTTGTTTGTCTGAGTCTCACAGCTAACACCTTGGCCAGGCCTTTGAACATTGAATAGCAGGATAGAATTGCCATATATCCACATCTCTGCAGGCCCAAAAGTCACAGTGACCCAGGTATCCCATCAGAAGCCTGTTACACCGCAAAGGCCATTTTACTCCCAGAATAGCAAATATGGGGAAATGTAATCTTTGAAACATCAGCTAAAATAGCCAGACAAAGTCATTTTCTGGCAGAGCAACAGAAGGAACATTCTGACGTGGGAGCTAAATTTCAAAGGACTCACTTTTGGACCAAAAGGAAGGAGTGAAAAAAAACTTTTGCATTACTGGTTCTTGGTCTGAAATTACTGTTATATTAGTTGACTTAAAGCACAGTGCTAGTTGAGCACATGAAGGCCTCTGTCAGTGTTTCACAATCATGTAAGCAATTGGTTTGGTAAGACAGGGACAACAACCACGGTTGTGTTAAAGGTTAGTTGCCAGCCCAGTGGCATTACAGAGTGGCATGTATCTCTCTATTCATTATTTTTGCCATCAATGGATTCATAGTTTAATCCATACAAATTCAAACAAAATGGTGAAAATGCTCATCACAGGATCCCAAAACCCAAGTCAGCTTCTGCAAATAGCTTATTTTGACCTGATAACAAGTCTAAAACCCAAGGTATTTAATTTACATTGATATAACACAGAGAAAAGAGCAAACCCTCACTTGTGAGAAGCTTGGAAGGTAGAACATAACCACAACTGTGTAACAGGGCACTCTACAACAGAACTCTATCAAAGTGCCCCTATCCCTTTGCCACTCTTATCGCCCATCACTTTCATCAACTCCCCTGTGCTCTGGATAATTAACAATTGGATAAGGCCTAATCATGTGGACATGGGAATTGATTTGATTTAACCTTGGTTTAACTGGGACAACCTCTTGAGACACTGGCAGGAGGCTCGC
>JAPMOB010167446.1:0-22394 GCA_029875015.1 Lepomis gibbosus
GTTATCTTTACTCATTACCATTGACGGCAACGTTGCCCTGCACGATTGCTCTAAAAGTTGCTCTGTGTATCATCAGCTTATGTTTATAACCTGACCCACGCTATTTCCTCTTGCCCCCTTTTTGGCTTCACCACACAAGGAAATTTCAGCTGTTTGATTTCAGTCTGACTCCAAGCAGGACAATCTCTATGTGAAAGAGAGATGCATAGGAAAGAGAACATTACAAACACATTCAGATGTACTTGTAGTTATCTACAGATGAGTTATGTTGAGTCCCTACTGGAATATCTATAACTAAACACAAAAGATGTGCTTTATATCTGCACACAAAAATATATGTTAGTAGTATAGAGAAAAGAGATGCTCACAAGTCTTTGAGCTAGAGTCCAAGTCAAGTCTCTAGTCTCTCGTGGTTATTACAAATGTTGTATCACCTGCTGCGTTCAATTCAGGTTGCTAATAAAACTGCATAGCTATAAGGGTTACTGTAACTTTAACCTGTTTTTCATTTACAGAGCACAACCATGTAATGTGCAATGCAATTATTGACAGCTTATTAAACACTGTAAGTCAACACACTCCCCAGACTCTCAAACCCAGTGTAAAGTTAACTAACTGTAAGGTTACATGATCAACAGTAAACCTGTAACCTCTTTCTAGCCAACGGTAATAATTAACGTGATGCCAGCAAGCGGGACGTAAATGATTTAGTTGATCGACCACCACAAGTTTGGCAAGTAAACAAACGCTCATTCACCTTTTCATAACGAAGGCCAGTCGAAGTAAACATCTAGTAGGTTACGTCTTATGTAGGCAGGTTATAATGGATGGAGGGAATAACAGCAAGCTAATCAGAAGTTTCCTAAAAGTAAACATTGTTCTCCAGTCCTGCACCTCGAGTCTGAGTCGAGTCTGAAGTCTTTTGAAGACGAGTCTCAAGTTGAGTCTCAAGTCACTGTGTGTGCAACTTAAGTCACTCGAGTCCCCACCTCTGATAGAGAGGGGTTAAAGTTTAGCGCCAGTGATTAATAATGGCAGTGAAATCGTAGTATGCATGTATTACAGGATTACATGAGACAGAATAATGTGTTATAACACATTTTTTTGTTTAGGTCAGAGTCGACCACTCTGCTCTCTTAGACATTTGACAGCAGTGCTGATTAATGGAGAAAAAGTGACATGTGTGTTTATAAATATAGTGGAGAAACCTTAGTTTGAAGAGATCATATGTCTGATTTGAGTTGGTGTTTGAGTAGATAACTCAACTTTTTAAAAATGTACTTCTGTCACTCCATAATTTTTACACAGGAGCTCAGCCCACAGTTGACTTATTGGGGTGCTGTTTTCTGTTCGTGGTTTCCATTGATATCCATCAAAACCATTCAGGTCTAAGACATCTACTTGTAATGCAGTAGTTCAAAGACGGCATAGACTTGTAGCTAACACACTCTCCTGTTTCAGCAGCTGCTGCCAGTAGTTGTCGGGGTTTTCACTCAAACCCTAAATCATGGTTTGGCATTGGGCACAGACCACAAAGACAGAATCACAAGAAGCATGATCATCTAGTGCTCTCTCCTCTGGTGCTGTTTTGTCTCAGAGTCTGAAGTATTAGATAACCCAGCAGCCCACAGTCTGGATAATCTTTAACTCAGGCCTGGGTCTGGAGAATAATCTTTCGCACAGGATGGGGGAACTGGGAATCGGGTTTCCCTCTGGTCTAAAGGAGAAGAAAAGAAAAACATACTTCCATCATTTCAAGTAGCACCCCTCAACTCACACACGCACACTTGTACACCTCCACCTCGGCTTCCTGCTGTCTCGTCGTGCACAATTTAGACATAGGGTGTGGAGGTGTGGGGAAAGAGCAGAAGTGATCATGGTGCGTGGAGGGGCCTGAGGGGGGTTGTTGGCTGCAACATACGTCATCCTGAAAACCCACCAGTTATCCATGTATACTCCTTACACAGGCTCCACATAACAGTATGTGACTGTTAGACCAAACTACAGAAACCTTGTGTTGTTGACCGCTGGCTGGGAGAGACACTCCTTACACCCAGTGAGCCTGGCGACAACAGTGAAACATACTGTTGTGTCGGAAAGGTCAGAGTCACGACAGCGTCAAAGCTCCTGTGAGGTGTTGACCTATCAGAAACTGAAACAAGGCGAGACATGTCTGTTCTCTACAATGAAACCACTGATTTAAATACAATCAACTTAAAAGGTAGATGGTAAAGAATGTTTTAAAAAAACACTTTGATATCCAACCAGGGACCTCAAGGTTATATATTACATACATCTTACAGTATGTGCGCCGGCCCACCAGCATGCCACATGTTGTATTTCAGTTTTTTACTTGAAATATGCCATATTTGTAGCTGTATTGCACTTTGTATTGTATTTCATGGATCTGTGCATGTGTGCTGTGAAGTTACATGCAAATAAGATATTCACTCATTCATTCACTTATGCAGAATTTTCTTGGAAGGCTAGCGTGTGTGCCAGGATCTTGCTGAAATAAAACACCGTCCGGCTTTTCTTCAAGGATTCCTGAGAAAGACCATTTAGCCATAACAAGCTCATTAAAATGAACTGCTCCTGTTAAGTGTTGTGGTATGTGGGACTGAGCAGTGTGTGCGCTCTCCTTTGCAGTTGCTCAACGCCATCCAGCTGTTTGGTGCCAACCTAGACGACTACCTGCATTTGCTGTTGCCTCCCATTGTCAAGCTTTTTGATGCCCCTGATGTGCCCCTGCAGGCCCGCAAGTCAGTACTACACATGACTGTCCCTGTCCCCATGTAGTGGTATTTTGGGATCTAGTGAGAAGTTAAAATCTGAATTCTACCATGGATTTTATTGATCCTAAATCTGATTTCGATTTTTTATACACTAGCACCAAAGATTTTTTGTGACAATAACGGGCCTATAAAACAAGAAAGAAGAGCAGGTTTGCAATTTCTTTGAAGAATCTAAAATGCAAACACTTTTCTCAAATGGCCTCTAGACTATTTTATAAAATCCTTTGGAGCAGGCCATGCCACTGTCCAATAATATCTAAGCAAAGTTGAGTGTTTGGTGTTTATCTGTTTTGCCTCTGTGTGGCTTAGGGTTGCCTTGGAGACACTGGACCGGCTGACGGAGTCCTTGGACTTCACTGACTATGCTTCACGCATTATCCACCCGATTGTTCGGACACTTGACAGCACGCCTGAGTTGCGCTCCACCTCTATGGACACCCTGTCCTCGCTAGTGTTCCAGCTTGGCAAGAAGGTAGCTATATCTGTCCCCAGGGCTCTCTTTAGATGCAGCTATTATTCAGAAGACTAATTTCAACCTCCCTCCTGCTGGCTTCACATGAACAGCATTTCGGTAACCCCCACCTCCCCAGTCTTTATTACTTCCTGCTAGACTGCTTATGTCATTGACCATTTGGCAGCGGGGGGGTGGAGGTGTTTATGAGAGTTGATGAGGTCACATTTACCCCTCCCTCTCTCCCCTAGCTTTTCCCTCCATTATCCCTAAACCCTCCTATCATTTTAAGGCCCAGCCTCAGAACCACCAGCACACGTGCCGCCACAAACGTGCAGGGAAAGCTTTTGATCCCAGACTCATGGTGGTTAGATACAAGCACAGGATACTATTACTACTTATGGCAAGGGAAAAGAGGTAGCAAGACTAAACCACATAAAGCACACATTTACCCTTTTATTTACTCTCCTTCCTTTTCCTCTTATTTTCAGTATCAGATCTTCATCCCCATGGTGAACAAAGTGATGCTGAAGCACAGGATCAACCACCAGCGTTATGACATATTAATATGTCGCATTGTTAAGGTAAGACACCCCAGTATGTTTTCTCAAAAACATTTTAAACCATTTGATACTAGACACTTTTCAAACGTGTCTCCTAATTTTATGATTTGTTCATTGTTCTTTGCCTCTTGCCCAATCACACCCAGACTTTATAACCCTTCGTGACATAGAGTAACTGTACATGGTCAAGCAATAAATTATACAAACATAAATAAACAAAACTTTTTTTTTTATGTACACTGCCCCATAAGCAAGTCATTACCATGCTCTGTTTATCAACAGTTATCACTGAGGAAGGAAATTCACTTCTTTGAGACCAGGCTAAACAATTATTCTGTGTGTGGGCTGTGTGTGTGTGTGGCCTGTGGGTGTGTGTGTGTTTTTTGTGGCCATGACAGGGCTATACTCTGGCAGAGGAGGAAGAGGACCCACTAATCTTCCAACATCGCCAGCTTCGTGGTAACCAAGGTGATGCTCTGGTCAGTGGTCCAGTGGAGGCGGGGCCTATGAAGAAGCTTCATGTCAGCACGACTGCACTTCAGAAGGTCAGAAGGGATAACTGACGTTTAATAATGACATAACTGGTTTCTGATTTCTACTTCCATTGTAACATGTAACACATGCAAGTATTGCGTACAGGACCATAGTTTACTTGTGTTGATGACATACTGACAAACACATGGTGATAAATTAAAGGAAAAACGAACAAATGAGCAGAGAAACACAAGGAAGGCAGATGCTTTCGTGCAGGGCACAAGGGCTCACTTAATGGGGTGATGAGTGTATAATCGTGTACTGTAGTCTCAATAGTCACCAGATCTCTACCCATGGGGGATTGACTGACTTGTTACACAGCACACTCCACCGCCATCATCAAAACACCAAATGAGGCTGCCTTTTGAAAGAATGCTGTTCCCCTCTTCGTAACATTTGATGACCAAGAGCAAAAATGTTATGTGTATATCTCAGCCAGATCATCCTACGCACGATACCTGTGACACTGGAGGAGCTGTATCCACGTAGTAGAAGTCACTTGGATGGATGCTTTTTGTCTCTTCACAGGCTTGGGGTGCTGCCAGGAAGGTGTCCAAAGATGACTGGCTGGAGTGGCTGAGGCGCTTGAGTGTTGTCCTGCTTAAGGAGTCGTCCTCCCCAGCCCTGCGATCGTGCTGGTCACTGGCCCAAACCTACATTCCTCTCGCCAGGTACGCCACTTCTATTGTGGCTACCTCGCCAGCTCAGTTTTTACTCCCTCTGTTTCATCTTAATTATTTTTTCAATTTTTGTCACACTTCTTTATTGCTCCACATTTGTGATAGTCCAGCAGCTACAGTTATTCCCAATGTTAATGCAGAAACATAACAGAATTTGAAGTGCAGTCTTTGTACTTGCAGCCTCTCGTGTTTGTAAAGTTGAGGTGTTGTTATGAGGTCCCTCAATGTGGAGCTGCTCAGTTACCAGCAGTACAAGACTGGTTGCACTAGCTGCTAGTTTCTACTGCTACTAGTAGATGTGACTGTTTCACATGCAGACTAAAAATACTGTAAATGCTCTGTGATCTAAGCTATGAAACAACATTGCATGCGGTTATACAGTGATTCATTTTCCAAGCTATAGAAAAGCTTGCTACTAATTGATTTGTTTCAGTAAAATTTACGTTTCGCACACTGTGTGTCTGTTTTAGTGTGTAAATGTTGTTTCTGTGATCCCCAGGGACCTGTTCAACGCAGCCTTTCTGTCTTGTTGGTCTGAGCTGAGTGAGGACCAGCAGGATGAGCTCATCCGCAGCATTGAGTTAGCTCTTACCTCCCAGGACATTGCTGAGGTCACACAAACTCTACTCAATCTGGCAGAGTTCATGGAGCACAGTGATAAGGTTAGCAATGAACTGCCGCAGCTACACTGAACCACAGAATCACTGTGATACATTTTCGACTGAAGAAATGCATGCATGTTTTATTAGGGAGCTTGTTTGTCCATTTAAGTTGCATTTCCTAAATTCAAGATTTTGATATTAGGTATTGCATTTTAAAGAGGTGACTAATAAGGCTTTTCACCTATCAGTGAGCTTAATATCCTCGTGAGCTCTTTGGATAGGAAACTTTATCGTTTGGTAAGCGATGTATTGCTCCTGAAGAGCCGCAGGAAGCTTGCATGGCAGCATCTGCCATCAGTGCATGAATGTGTGTGTATAGTGCTGTATAAATAAAAAAGTCCATTCAAATGTGTTGGTTAAATGGATGTTCTATTGTTAAACTGCAATACATTACTGTACCTCTCAACAATTGAGACCATCATAGTTGGGTCATAATATAGCATTTCTACAGAGCTACTCCTGCTGTGAGGCTGCAGTAGAAACACCAGTTTCATAACCAGCGGAAAGAAGGGCACAAGAGGTTTTCTGGAGGCTACCAGACATACTTTGACATGTTTGACTCAATTACAAAGGCGCATTAATAGAAATAATTTAAATGCTACATCAAATGACCTTATTCTAGTTATTCACAGTAATTGTGTATAGTGTACATTCAATCAGTGAGCCTTAAACAGAATAAGTTCTATTGATGGTGCAAACCGTACAAATTGCTTATAATAAAAGTTTATTTTATACTATTTGTTTCCTTTTCCAGGGCCCTCTGCCCCTCAGAGATGATAATGGCATTGTGCTGCTTGGCGAGAGGGCTGCCAAGTGCCGTGCCTACGCCAAGGCTCTGCATTACAAAGAGCTGGAGTTTCAGAAAGGTCCATCTCCTCTCATCCTGGAGTCTCTTATAAGGTAGGGGATCTGAAAACCTCAGAAGCAAACCTTTTTTAATGAGAAACAATATGATGTTTATAAACAGATGTTGAACTCAGTCGCAAGCACACATTTAAAAAAAGACAGAAAGAAAAGAAATTACTTAATGGTCCAATAATTGTTTGGTTGGATGAATTGCTCCATGGGACACTTAAACCGTTATAGTAGAGTCTAAGGTATATGTAGCTTCTTACCTAGCTGTATGTAGCCTCTTAAAAGTTCAAAGTCAGTGTCAGTGGATAGTAATAAATTGGATTTTTTTTTCTGTTCCTGTCCTCATCATAAAAACTAGGTTTGACAGATGCTCTTCTGATTCACTGTTATTGCATTAGAAGTTATTGCTTAAGATAAACATTAAACTATTCTCTCAAAGTCAATTTCTAATCAAATAAATACACAAATAAATTATATTACACATATCCTCATGTCCCATAACGCTTTGATATCTTCTGTCATCTTTTCCATTCCTCTTTCTCATCCTTCTTTATTTCTTTGCCTTTGGCATTACATGGAGAAATCTGTTTTCCAGGCATCTAATTGGAAGCTTGCCTCCTTTTCATCTATGAGTGTCTGGACTTGTGTTTCTCAGGGGCCTGTTTTCAATTTCTCAGGAGCCTTGATGATGATGAATGATGGGAGCCGGCACTCTTGTGTTTTCAATATGCCCATCTGGTTCTCACCTCTCCAGGATTTCCCATAAAAAAGGTCTAGAGGCTGGTGTGCAAAAAGCACTACTTAAAACCCGTCCCTACCGAGTCCTTGTTGTATTTAAATTAAAAAAAAATCATCAATGATGCACATTTTTTAATGCCAAGGTGGCATCGTCACTGCTTTTTTAGTGCCTGATAAGTCATGAGGTTTGCAGATGAGTTTGCGATTATTTTAGAAATTGTTCATATGGAGTTAAAATTCAGGATAATGTATCTGAATAAGTTTCATACTTGTAATAGTACAAATTAGTTGCTTTTTCTTGGTGTAACTCATGAATAATGTGTGAGGGATTATAAGAAAATCAAAATAATTAGTCTGTGGTCTGATTATATTCTCAGGCCCCATAGCTTTGGATGGAGCCAGGAAATTGGTCACATTTTCTTAACATTATTCCAACAGCAGAAGAACACTGTTAATTTAGCTTCTGGCCTGTTGTGTAAACAAATACTAGTATAGTGTTTTTAAATTGGACTTGGATTAGTAATTTGTTTCTTTTTTATGAAATCTTGAATTTGACATTATGTGGTAGGATGTCATGATCAGGTTGATAGATGCGGGTAAGCATTATAAAGGTCTATAAAAGTAAAGTTCTCCTTCATTTACAGAGAAACTATGAATATGGTGGTTCCATCATCACTGTAGTGACTGGAGGCGGGCATTGTTGCATCTGGACCATGTGTCAATAAAAAGATTCTAGCTATAATGTTATCAGACACCATGGATATATTTGCATATGGAATTTTAAATGAAGTTAGTATGTTCAGATGTATAGAGGGCTGCAACCAGTTAAGAAAATCTCATCTTGTGCTAGCTATCCCTAGTGGCTTTTGTGCATCATTTAATTTTGTCTCTCAACAGCTCAAATGAATAGAAAGTGGATGGGCATAATAATAGGGGCACTTGTACAATAATCCAATGCAGTAGCCCTGTTTTGTAGTACCTTTTATTAATGGCGTGGTATGCGATTCGCTGAAAAAGATCCAGTGATTGCACATAGCTCCAGCTCTGTGAATAGGAAACAAATAAAGTCTCTCAAACTGGGCCACAGAACACTTTTCTAGCTATCCTTGTAAGGATGGGAATCACCAGAGACCCTGTGATACAATATTATCACGATACTTACGTCACAATATATTATTTTTCCGATTGTAAACATATTGTGTTGTATTGGAATTTATTACTTTTTTAGTTGACTGAAAAAGCAATAGATTTTATTAATATAGTACCAAAAAAGCAAAATTCTCCTATTCTCCTAAAGACCTATACTTGGGCTCTGTGTATCGATACAGTATTGGCACGGAAAATATCGTGATACTATGCTATATCGATTTTTCCCCCATCCCTACCATTCAGGATTTGTGTGTCAGGTAATGTTACATGACTTGCCCACTGATATTTAGCTTACTTTTGAGTTTGCCAAGATAAGCTCTTGTTGTGATGATTGCTACAGTAGCAGGAGATTTGTGAATATCGCTGTGTGGAGCTGAAGTGCTGGGACTGGGACAGTCTTGTTCTCTCTGTATGTTAGCTTTGCAGCAGCAGCTGTAGCAACAACTAACCCACAATTTAGCTAACTTAAGTTACAAAAATAACAAGCGGAATATGTGTGTGTGTGTGTGTGTGTGTGTGTGCAACCCAAAACTTGCAAGGAACCTCCACCATGGTTCACTGTTGCCTGACACTCATTCTTGACAAAGGCTGGTCACAATAAAAATCGATTTGTTTTAGATTTTTCTTCTGTTCATAGATTGGTGGAATATTTTTCTACAGCTGCCTTAAACTTATACACAAGGCTGTGTGTGTACATACACAAACTAGGGATGCACCGATTGTTCGGGCAGCAAAATTAATCAGTTAAAATAATATAATATATTTTACCAAACAATTATGTTGACATGTCGGGAGTGTGGAAGCATTTTAAAGTGTCAGAGAAAGACAGTTGCTATTATGAAACTATGTTCTGCTGAATTGTCTCCTAGCATACCCACACCATCTGTGGCTGACGTCTTAGAAAAGGCAAAAAACGGTCTGATCCGAGTGTTTCCCTCACTCATTTCTGAGAAGGCGATTAAGCTAGCCTCACCTAAATTTGGAGTGCACCCATATTAAAGCCTTTATGGTAAATCCACTGAAACTGACCCATGCAAGCTCACAGGCAGGTTAGCAACTTTATCCTGTCAGTTTGTCTCTTTACAAAGACATGTGTTGCAGTATGAGAGTCCTTCCTGAAGAGAGGCTGCGAAGTCTTACTGTTACGCGATACAAGAACCACAACATTATTTATCAAATTGGGTCGGACTTAATGTAATTACCACGAAAATACACACGTGACAACGTGCGGTTTTCAAAATATACAATATGTAAATAAGATTAATTGGATTATGCACAAAATGTATAAAACATGTGTCCATTAAAAGTAAATAGACACATGTAATTTACTTTACTGGACCCTCTTGGGCCTTGAACCCACCCATCATAGTCTCTCCAAATCCTGTGGGAAACACTGAGTAAAAAGCACATTTTGACTATTTAATTTATGCAGTGATAAAAAAAAAGCAAAATAAATAGAAAAGATGTAAATGTACTTGTTCAGTGCTCGATATTCTGCAATTTTTTCATTATATTCGGCTTCGGCCTAGAATTTTCATTTCGGTGCATCCCTAACACAAACATATATACATAGTCAATTGTCATATTCAAGTCACTTTCACCTTTACACAATGTCGTCATCAAATAATAACTTAGCAATCCTATTCACTAAAGTTCTAGGCACTCTGTTGAAAACTATAAATTCCATTTGCAGCAGTTGCGTTTACTAAACAAAGCATGCTAGTCATTACAGAATAGCTCTATGGAGACATAAAAGTTTATGTAAGTTGTAACTGTTCAAGGTCTTAGGTCTTTAGTGTTGGGGGCACAAGTCTGAACAATTTAAAGTCTTAGAATAGAAAGACCTGGTGTTACCATCCATTTTTAGGTGCCCTTTATTCCACTGTGGTCATATCTTCTAAAGGGAAGGATACATGCCCAGCTTTTATTAGATGTTTACCCTCACTCAGTGTGTCACATTGTAAAGGGAAAAGGATCTGACTAAGCATACCACTGAGCTTGATAGGTGGTGCTCCCTGTGTGTAGGTATTTTAATGCTCTAAGGAATTCTTTGTTGTTTCAAAGCATAGCAAAATGACGTCATTGTTTTGAAGGCAGTAAACCTCGAGGCATTGAACTCAGAACAGAGTGTGTGTGGTCTTCATTCCTGTATTTGGCTTAGGTGCCCTGGGATCTTTGGCCAGAATGTCAGGAGATGACCCTACAGGTCAGAGGTCAGTGGCTCAAGGCAAATATGTTGCCATTATTGGACATGAATGGACACAATACCCTAAATTTGCTTTTAGACTTCTATTGACTTACTCACATTTCAACAATACTATTTAGCCAGTGAAAGAAAATCAAAATCAGTTTGAGACATGTTATGCGCCTTGTTTCTTTTAAAAATATTTTTATTTTCTATCACACAAAATAATATAATTACAGAGCTGTACACATTTTACAAATTACACATTTCCATAATCAATAGTTATGGTTTTAGAATGAAATGCAGCGTAATTTATAGGAAATATCTTTGGTGGTTGGGCTCATTCAATCAACCCAAGATCCTTTTAGTAACAGTCCTATGAATTATACCTGAACTAGACCAGTCTGGACTGATTCTTGCAAATACCCATAAGTGGCTTGTGTTAACTAAAAAAATCCATCCTAGTGCTATCAAGACAAATGAGAGAAGAAATCAAAATGCAGCAACACATATGGGACAGTGGTAAGAGAGCATCTATTAAAGCTTTTAAAAAATAAAATATTTTGCTGATAAATACACAAAATGAACTACAATTTACAATCAAACACAGCAAAAACATTACACATTCATCTGACTGAAATTTAACCAGACCATCACAAACAACATTTTCATTCCTTTCGCAGTCAAGGCAAAGCCACTATTTGGTTGAACAGGTATTAGTGAGATCTCTCAGCATTCACGCGTGTGATCTTCATCCAGGACACCCAGCTGAAGCACTTATGGTTGAAAACCCACTGGCCGGACCTTCATCTCCACTTTCTTGAGGGAGTAGTTGGACCCATGCCAGCCGTACCAAGTGATCCCATCTGTGTTCTTTGTGTGCTCACCGTAGCGGTAAAAAACGCCATTCAGATTTGAGTCTGTGCAGCAGTTGTACCAGTAACCACCTGGAAGGAGGTGAAGGGAAATAATTAGACTTGGTGTTAATTGGAGGGAAATATGTACCTGTAACATCTGCTGTAAATGAGTCCATTTGTTTTTCTCTCACAATTTACCTTTGCGCAGGGAAGCACAGTCATCCACACATTTATCGTTGTCCTTGTTGATGGTGCTGAAGTTGGTGTTGTTGTGGTAGCGCATGGAGTCTCCAGCATTCCCACTGTAGTTGGCAAGGAAGAGCTTGAAGCTGTTGAGCTCATTACCGATAGAGAAAATGCCATACTCAGCATAGCGTGTCTCTCCTTCCCAGTCCTGCATTGGAAAATAACATATAGTATGATTTAAAGAAGGACAGTCAAAGAACCTGAAAACATTGACTCTTATGCTCTACCTAACATATTAAATGTAACGTTAGTTTGATTTATTTTTCATTTTCATTTTCCTGCTCTTAGTGCCCATAGGAATAAATATGTTCTGTGTTTATGCCCTCTTACTTTTGGCTATGAAATGGTTTGACTATGGTTTATGTATTCTTGCTCTTTAGTGTCTCAGCCCACATTTATATTACCATGTTTTCCAACACATACCTCCATCTCAATCCTGAGCATGCTGGGCTGCCTTGTTAGACGAAAGATGTGGTCATTGCCTAGCCAGAAGTCTCCTCGGATTGATCCAAACCCGCTTTTGTACTGCTTCCAGTCACGTGCGAATGATATCAGACCAACCTTGCGCCTTTGGATCAGAGTCCAACCACCTCCATTTGTCTCCATATCGCAGAAGACCTAGTGTTCAGAATTAGTACCAAAATGTAATCAACTGCAGAGAGAAAAGGGGGTGGGGCTTACTGTGCTCTACCAAAGTATATAAAGAGACATTATATACACATGCAAGAGTCAAGTATAACTTACATTCAGCTCAGGTGCTCCCAAAAACTCATTTTTAGGCAGTTTGTACTCGCCAGAGATCTTGTAGTTCTTGCTGTAGAGGGATGCGCAGTCATAGATGGCATCTGCAAAAAAGAATCTCTTCAGTTATGCCAAAACCATATGCAGTTTCATGGGCAGTTTTTAAAAATGTCAGTGTCATAACAGCTTTATGGATATGTGAGTGAATAGACAGATGAAAAAAATGACCTTTACCACCTCCAAAAGCAAAATAGATCGAAACGTAGGGAATATGAATAGTTCCCTTTTACTAGTGGCACAGTATGGTGATGCCATTAATAGGACTGTGAAATCACAGTGGAGTAATGAGCCCAATACTTTAAAAAACTTTCTGTAAAAGAAAATGAGACGGAAAGCTTGCACTTATTTTAATCTTTGCACCCCTTCCTGTTCAGCTCTCCTGTCTCTAAATACCTCAAGTTTTAAAAAGACCCTTTGTGTTCCTTTTGCCAAGTGGCCCTGTTAGACCACACAGTTAAGGTATTGAAATAATAAACTACGTCATGACTGGTTAACCTCTCTGCAGCAGCCAGCGCTGATTAGTGGTGTGTTAAAGTTGGGATGAATGTCGGAAATTATTTGGCTTTGATGGAGCTCTTTATTGACAGCCCTGCAGATGGGACTCACTTCCAAATTAATGCTTTTGACTGCTGTCGGGCAGCTTTGAAAAAGTGTGCACTGTAATCTGTTTCACAGTGAATTTACAACACTCGTTTGAGGCCCCACAAAGTCACGGACAAGGCTGATTATAGTTTTTCACAGCTGAAATGAAAATATAGTGTTGCTTGCATTCCAGTGAAATTATGGCTTATGATTTTCTCAGCTTTTTATTTACTAATTTATTTTATCAATTCAAATATTTGTACCAACGAGAAGCCCTTGTAATGCATTCAAACTGAACTTCACAAAATGTAAAAACAGCAGACTGAAATGGTCGGTAGAGAAACTACATTTTAAATTCAGTCCTGTCTAAAATCTGTGTGCATGTGTGGAACTAATAACAGTAGGGGTGTGAATTTAGAAAGGCAGGTAGCTCAAAAATGCACTTTTGTCTATTTTGTATATGTATATCACAAAAATAATTAGTAAGCTAAAAAACATTTCTGAATTTGTTGTTAGATATTTTGAAACCAACTAGCAGCAACTGCTATAGTGGAAATGAAATGAGGGTGTTGATGCTCACCTGAGGAAGTTTGAGTAGCAGACTGTAGGGTTTGTAGCTGCATGATCTCCACACGGTTATTGATTTCTGAGTACTTGCTTTCTGCCTCTGTGACCCGGGCTTCTTGCTTCCGGTTCTGCTGGTCCATCTCCATTACTTTCTTCACAATGTTCATCAAGTCTGTCTCCTGCTTGCGACTCAGCTCGTCAAGGAGACTGGTCAGATTGGCCACTTGAACCTTGAGAGAGCGCACCTCATCACAGCACTGAGCCTTTTGAGGCTTTGGAGTCAGCTGTCTCTTCTTGGGATTCTGGGCCCATGTCTCTGCCAACAAGAGCAGTGTGACCCCCAAAGCTACTATGTTCAAATTTACTTTTGCCATTTTCTATTCAAAAGATTAAGATTTTCACACAATCTCAGGCGTTCTAGTGCTTTTGGTGTCTGTCTCCTTTAGCAGGTCTTTGCTGGAAATATCTGACAAGAGCTTTGGCTGACCGGTTGAGTTGGTCCTCTTCGCTCACCCAGGCTATGTCTTATTTCCTCAGTGAAGCCCTTCTCTGCCTGAACATCTTAAATATTTTCTATGTGGGTCCTCCCCCTTTCTGCCGGTGCGCACCACTCACTGTGCTGACCCTTTCCAACCCCCTGGGTGGAGAGCCTTTCTCGTCCCTCCTCCCCCCTGCCACCCCTACCTCTCCCATCTCATCTTACTTTCACTCGGGGTTTTGCCCACGTTTCTCCTTTCTTTGTCAGGTGTTGAAGGTTTCTGGGCAGTTTGGGTTTTTTTTTTGCCTCTGCCTGGAAGAGCAACATAAGGAGCTGAGGAAACAAAACAAGGCTACTGTCTGACGTCATTGACTTCCAGTTGCCTCTCATTACAGTGTCAAAATACAAACTCTCGTATTCTATTAACTGAAAAATCATTTAGCTACTCAGAAATATTGTTAAAACATTTGAATACTTGTTTTAGGCTTTAGAGCATATAATTTCCTTCATTGTCTTGAAACATAAATTACCCTTTTAATGACAGATTTTACTATATCATTAGGGCTGACCATTTCTTCAGTAAATGCATTCTTCACATACCAAGACATGTGTGAAGTCACTAAGTACTCTTAATTACAGGTTAGGTGTTCATTGATGCTGCCTTTTTTTGGCCGATTTTTTTAAGCAGGCGTGTTTTTTGCAGAACTGAACTTCTGCAGAATTAAATTTCAACAGGATGTTGATACAAATACAAAGGCATGAGTGAAACCTTCAAGGTAAAATCAGACCAGAATACAGTTTGCATTGAGAAGATGGCAGGAAAAGTCTGAATATGCTGTCTACATGTGTAAAGGCTTAAAAATGTTGCCATCACACATGCAAAGCATTTTTTAAAGTAGCTAAAGTGGTTGTTATTTTCTCCTCTGTGTTATAGTAGAGATTACACTGACATTGTTTTCATGTTGCAAAATGTACAATTTGAAAATAATTTCATTGGAAAGCACAGGAAACACTGTAATCTGCCAAACATTATCATTAATGTTCCAGTTTGTTTTTTATTCCTTTGTGATTCTTCTAGAGCGGAAAAGATTAGTCTATTAACAGAAAATGAATCAATTATTGCTTCTAACCTTCAGTGTATTCTGGGAAGCTTTACTGAGAAATTGTCTGTACACTGAAAAAGAGGCGGAAGAACCTCTACAGATCCAAAATGAATCACTTGTTGTGCATGTTGTGATTCATACTGCTGCTTTTTTTATACACACGTGAATGCATTCATTCTTCAAGACTCATACAGTGAATATGAGGACCTTGTCTTTGTATTCCTTTTGATTTTCTTGTAGGTCACGTGACCACATTCAGGTAGATGATGATGAACAAAGCAGTCCCAAGCAGTTTCTGTGCTCCTAAATGGAAAAAATGTAGGAGCACACAAAGAATTTTAAGAGCACAGTGAAAAATGTAAAGTGTTTAGTAACAAACCATTTATTACATAGTTATACTGTTTACTATATTTGTGGTGTCCACTATACTTTTGGGGTTTGACAGCTAGGGCTGCAGATATGTCCTGGCCTACACACCATATACTTAAGAAAACATCTTTACTGGTTTGCTGCAAAAAAAATTAATGCTTTTCAATGAAAATGATAATGATTAAAAAAAGAATAATTCCACCTAGTATGACAAAGCAAATGGCAACTGCAATATCAGTCAAAATAATTCCTTTGCAATGTCAGAAATCAGAGGAATTCTGTGGAATTTCTATCCATTCTATGTAGCTTATTTCACACCAGCTTCACTGAGGAGCTGCCAGCCCTGCCAGCTGGGAGGAGATGCCTTTGGAGATTATGCCAAAGGGGGTGACTGTGGGTCTTTTGGGGATGTCGGTGTATACCTTGGGCATTGAGACAGCTGTGATACTTAGCTGTCTGTGATCATTGCCGTGCAAAATAGATGAACTGCCATGATGATAGGCCAGTGAAAGCTGCAAATACAGGGAGTTGTGCATAACAGTACTAAGTGAGACAAGGCTGAACCAGGACATTCCTTTCAGTTTTTGCTTGAACTTTATGGGTTTTCCCTTCTCCACATGGAGAGGAATGAACTGTCTGGTAAAGGCAGTGATGGAGGCGTCTGCGTGTTCATAGACAATACTAAATGAAGATAATACACACTGAAGTACAGTAAATTTATTAAACCACCACACTTGAACTACCCTATTTAAGTTTTTAAAGACCTATATATTTTTTCTTTAAAGATACCATGAGTTTCTGACCTGTTGGTGTGGTGTGCAGCAATGTTTTTATGAGTTGGACTCTAATCTTGTGTATATGCACATGGACCATGCAATAGACATTCCTGTTGGGTCTTGAACAAAAAAACCCAGAAGAGAGAATATTTCAGGCTCAGCTGCACATATTTGTGCTGTTTGATATTGAACATTTCTTTTTAACTTTTCGAAATCTATCTCGTGCAGTTCCCCTAACTTTATGAAAGTGCTGTACTAAATTACTGAAGTACCCCCTTAAACATTATTTGCAATTTCAGGCACATAATTCCCAAACATTTCTCTATATTAATACCGTTTATGCAATTTCTTGTCTGTAAATATGCACTACCACGTACTGTACAGGATTGACTTACAAATCCTAATCTGAGTAATTTAGCAATATTTTTCAGCTGTATGATTTTATCTAACTTACAGAAGCACAAAGCTGAGGAAAAGATAAGTCTGATGGAAAATCACAACTTTTGAATATAAATACATTTTAAAACTTTTACCCTCGTCTGCCATCTTACTACATAATCTTACATCACAAGCCAAGCGAGGTCTTGTATTTATTTATTTATTTATTTTTTTAAAACCACATGCTTTTTGTACCTTCTGCCAAATGCTTGGCAGGCGTCCCTCACTTTTCCACACATGGTCAGGGAAACAAATAAGGAAACTGTTTAGATTATTCTGCTTAGCATCATCTTTGTGTCATGGGAACTGCAGTTCAGTGCACAAATTCCAAAATATTACATAATTATGAAATGGTCTGTTGTTGCCTTGATGTGTCACCGTTTAAAGGCTAAGTATTTGGCTGTGTTTAGCTCTTCCTTTTCCAAGGCATTTTACTTCCTGAATGTCGCTGGCTACTTTTTAAAACTGGTCACCACTTTGCTTTTACTCATTGCATGTGTTTTTATTTTGACATGTGCTTTTAGTTTCCTTTTTTTTTGCTGATGCATATGGGAGTAATAAGCCATTTGTCATCTTTATAAAATGTGATTGGCAGCCTTCATATTTATTTTGCTATAGTGTCCAAATTACCAAAGACAAATTATGAACACTGATTATAACAGGATCTTCCAAAAAAATCCTCCAGTTGTCCAAAAAACTTTTATGGACAACTTTCTACAGTATTATTGTATTATTAATATTTATTTTGCTCAGTCACGTGTACCTACTGGTGCTCTTAGCGTAAACCCCAAACAAATGTGATAAGTATAACATGCAGGGTAAGTCAGTTGTCACTTTAAAGATTCTCCTGGATGTTCTTACCTTTCTTCTTCAGATGACTTCTATCAGAGAGAAACTATTTAAAGCTACTTCAGTTAAGATAAGTAACTTTGTTAGGATTTGTCAAATAAAATTAAGCTACATTAGAAACAGTTTTTAACCATGCTGCCAACATGGAGACAGCAGAAAGTTCACTGGTGTATTTTAAAGAATCTGAATGAATTTGAATTTCTACAGTTGGTAGATGTTTCCATCTGTTCAATAATGTAATGTCTGATGGTGCATAGTGCCTGTTGACCGTCCTGTAAACCTTAGCTCGTTATGTCATTGATGTGCGTCAGTCTCTTTTGGAAAAATTTGGATTTTCTCATTGCCCCAACTGCTCTGTGAGTCACATCTCACTCTCCAGCAATGCATCCCTGCGGCATCACTTTCCTCTGGCCCTGGACTCGGTCATTCTGTGCTAGTACAGGAAAGTCCAGCTGGATGCTGTTTTATATGTTTAGCATCACGCTGTTTTTCCTTTCAAAACAGCTTCTTTAAACACCACTTACCCTCTAACCATGTTTTACCAGACTCTGTGTGAAGAAGGCACGGCTCCTCTTAACATTAGAGGTATTCACTAAATTTTAACCAAAGCCTCCTTCTTTATGTGACTTCCTCGGGAAGCAGCACATTTCACTGAACGTATTTTTTCCTTTCCCTTTTAAGACAAGTTGGACACCCTGCTGTGCTAATTGTAGCAGTCATCTATCTTTGATAAGTGTAAGCTGACAAAACAAGGTGTTTCTAGTCAGAATATGTTCACAGACGGCTTTTGTGTCTCTAAATACAGAGGAAAAGGTTTTGTAATCAAACAGTGACCACTGGGGCCAAGCTGTCAGCAGATCACTCATGGGTTCAATTACGGGAAAAGGAGGAAATGAAAGCAGGAGACAGTGGATTCCAGGGCTTATATGTCAAAACTTTGAATTACATAATCTTTATTAACACTAACCTGTCCCACCTGTCAGCTCTGTTCACACAGACGATCCATGGTTTGAATTGTACACATTTTGGTATCAGTTTGGTTTATTTGAAGTAGGGTTGGGCTGATAGACGATGCCATCGGCGATGGCTGACAGACATCACGACGTTGAGCCGGCATTGTGATTGTATCGATACATGGAGGTCAAGAATCGATCTTTTATTATATGAATTGTACATGAGAACTTTACATTTTGGTACTAAAATAATAAAATCAGTTGCTTTTTTTTAGTCCACAAGAAAAAGAGTTTTCCTTTGGTGACACAATTTGAAGATGGAAAAAAAGGTAAAAAATTGCAATATATCGCAATATGTTTAAAAACGCAATGATATCATGTTGTGACATAAGTATCATGATAATAACGTATGGTGGGTCCTCTAGTGATTCCCGCCCCTAAGCCTTTATCATGTCAGTCTCGAGCAAAAGACAGTAAGCACTTACGGTAGCAGTGGATTCACTGTGATGCACGTATTCATTGTTTTGTATTGTTAACCAACATAAAAGGCAACATTAGTGCCATTTTGTTTTTTAGTGTAAAAAAAAAGCAACCGGGTTTGCTGGAATTATTTTTCATTTTCAAAAATATACTGAAAATGACTTACTCACAGTCTAACATAATTGTTAGAACAGTTACCATGCATGTGCATTTCAAAATAATACTGTGGATAATAATCTGCTACTCAGTTAAACCAGGTCACGTATAGGTGTACAATAAACTCTTCAATATTTTCCATAATGAAGGAAACAGTATTCGCCGGGGCATCCTGCAGCTCAGAGAATGGCAGGCTTCATTCCCTGCGCAGATCATCAAGAGGTCTGGTGGCTGAAGCTGGTGATTACTACCAGGTGGCCTGTATTGTTGTACAGCAGATGTGTGCCAGGCGGTGGCCGTCTGCTTGCCACTCTACAAACCAGTAGCTGGGACAAACAATACTGGAGGGGAATACGTTGGCTCAGCTACTATCCCTTTAGAATGGTTCCCCCTTTGTGTAAGAACAGCCATGTGGCACTGCTTCAGAGAGACCTTTCGTGACACTGGGATGTAAAAACAGTTATGTCACAGGACAGAAAACAAAAACCACTTGTGCCAACATTTAGGGATTCCATTGCTTTTTGCTAATCATTAAGTGTTTATAGCTTTGTGGGTATGAAAGTGATCTAAGTCATTTAAGTAGCTCTTACTGTTAATTAAGGTCAGGGCAAAAACTTAAAAACTGTCACCTTATCATAAGGCTGTATAAACTTTAAATACTTCTGTCTATGTCCATGCATTTAGAACGGATTCTTCAATGAACTTGACCAATAGATACGTTTTTCTCTTTGACCAATAGCTGGCGTTTTGCTGATCTATACATACATATACATATATTTCAGGTTTAATCTTTTTGTTTACATGAGACAACTGCGCCAGTGCTGGTTTCCATTGTTTAGAAGAAATCTATGTTGGCATGAGTCAATTTCAGTTGAACAACAAAAAATAAATGGATCAAAGAACTGAAATTTTTAAAATGTAGTCAATATGTAGCTGGCTAAAGTTTTTTCAAAAACAGTGTATACGCATCTCTTTGTCCACATAGCAACAGCAGCATTCCAATGGGGTAACTGTTTTTTTCCCCTTGGGCCACCGGAGATGCTTTGTTCTTTCGGCCTCTTGACTTGAAGGTGAGGAACCCAGGAGACACATTTTGCAGTGGGGTCCCAATAAGGTTATTGTGTGGTGTAAAGATGGGTGGAATGGTTTCACCAGCTGATGTCTCAGTGACCCCCTAACACAACTAACTTACTTGAGGAAAAAGAAAAACAGAAAAATGTCATGTAAAAATCATGCAGCAGAAGATAAGCCATTTCAGCATGGAACATTTTGTTTACGTGGCATTATTTGAAGTACCACTGTTAAAAATACAAGTTTATAATGTCCTGTTCACAATGCCGCATTCCAAAGTACTGAGCTTTATGATAAGCTTCACTGAGAAAGCAGATTTTGGTCATTGCGAAGAAATTGTTTCAAAGTCAAGGGATACTAAGTGTTTCCCCATGTTGGTGACGAAACAACCACCTTTTTGTCTTGATGTTTTTAGAATCATAAGAGACGATGTCAGAGATAACTTCTCCTTTAGCCACAAGCATCCCATGACAATCTGGAAGCAAATGGGTGACAGAGGTAACTACTTCATATGCCTCCACGCTTTTCTCATGCAGTGATGCATGTGAAGCCATTGTTTCTTTAGACTCACAGAGGCCAAGATCTGTATTAGATGATGACAGCATGTTGCCCATTATTTCCATAGACGATGTGTGCATGCCTGGCTTGAAGAGCTATGTATTGCTCAATAATTTAATAATAAGTTTAAGGAAGGGTCATTTTAGATGTTGTTGACTGACTCTGATCAGATATGGTGTTGTTTCTTAAGATATTATTTAATTGAAAGATGGAGCATTGTGACAACTTTTATCAAGGTACTGTACCTCTGGGCTAGCGGTTAATTCTGTTAATTTGGCTTTTAAAGGTATGTCTCTTCAGTTTTAGATGCTTAAAAAAATCAGCCATGTTATTTAGTTATATACTCATTTGTTACTTTGTCTATTATTCTTTTGTCTCTTTCTACTTTTTTATTGTCTTATTTGCATTTCCTTCAATATCTTCAAGTGTATTCATTAATTGTAATGCCCTATGTAAAGCATTGTTGAATTGTCTCTGTTTGTACAGGGTTATACAAATAAACCTGCCTTGCCTTGCCGTTTATCACCTGATTTTACGCGTTAACAGTCAGTAATAATATATAATTTTTCTTTCAAAGCTCAGTCATGCTGCTAAAAAAATCCTGCGGCAATGTTTTTGACCCATTAAGGTAGTCATTTTCAAATTGCCCATGACTGATGTCTGAATGGGTTAGTCTGTGTAGCATTTTCTGGACAGAGAAGAAAAACAACACTAGGCCTTGCTACATTGGCCACTGTGGCTCAATAAACAAACAAGGATCATTTGAAACTGAACTTTTGTCTAAAAGAAGAGTTTTAGGAAACAGAATAAGGGGCATCTTAATATTATTAAATGTTTTTGAAGACTGCCAACCTTACAAGGCTTTCAAGAGCTACTGTTATTTAATGTAAAGCTTACACAGTAAAACTTACTTCCAACATTTCATATTCAGTGGTAATATTTTGAAAGAGGTTTGCATTGTTGAATTCTGCAGTTGCTCCAGTTTTATAAATTGTGCCATTTGCAGGTACATTTCATTCTTAATTTATTCTTATTTAATAATAAATGATTGCTCCTTTGTAGGTTCTCCGTCACAGCTCCCTATGCATAAATATATCAAGCAGTAGGACCTTTTTCTTGTAAACATGAGGTCATCTTGGATTTCCTTTTAGCTTCTCAAAATTTCCTTTTCACGCTCTTTTACCTTGCGAAATGTTTGTTTCCGAGACAATGTTCGGTTGAAGCAGTCTAGTAAGTGTTTTAACTCCACCCGCTTCTCATCTTTAGTCTTCTAGGACAAGGCCTGTGCAATGGAAAGTACTCCCCTAAGGTGCTAGATAGTTCAGTTCATTCTGCTGGGAATATGGTTGATTGCATTTTGGCTGCCCTACGAATGCACCGCTCTTTAGGCACAAAGGCCAGAGACGTGTCAGACATCTTGTGTCCAGTTTTTCTGTAGCGGAGCAAATATAAGGTTGAGTGGTATGAAAGATCTGCAACTGTAATGGACCACCTAAGC
>JAPMOB010167502.1:0-12575 GCA_029875015.1 Lepomis gibbosus
ATCTGCATCATGTTGTGGTTATTTCGGCATCAGTTTGATCCGTTTATTGATATTTAATCACAGCTAAATGTTTACTTTGTGTTCATACAGCTGGAGTAATGGCGAGCTGTGTTTATCGCGTTAAAATCGCCTTCTCGCGGTGTGTGTGAACACTTGCAGCGGATGTACTCACGCGAGGAAAGCGTTGCGAGGCAAAAATTCACGTTTGGTCTGAAAGCACCATAAGACACGTACCTTTGGCGTGAGAGACCTGGGTTCAAATCCTGAGCAAGACGGTTAAGCCCTAGTTGCTCCAAAAGTGTGCGACCTCTGCGTGCGTCTAAACAAGCAACTGGCGGAAGTCAGTCTGCTTGTTTAGACGCGCAGGGGAAGATTTCAAAACTCCAAACGCGTTGAGAAAATGAGCGGAGCCAGAAGGAATGTCGAGAAGAACTGTGTCTCTTTGAGCAGCAGTGGTAGAAGGACTCACGACTGTTACTTGTACTCAGGTAAAAGTAGAAGAAGTAAGAAGTAAAACAGTGTAGAAGTCCTGCATTCAAAATAATAATTAAGTTAAACTACAAAAGCATCAAAATATACTTAAAGGACCAAAAGTAAAAGTACTAATTACGTAAAAAAGTCCCACACAAAAATGTAAAAGTACCTCAAATTTCAGTCCAGTACTCTGAGCGAGCCGTTTCACTTTCTTAATCCCAGTTTAGCCGGTTTGTATCTTCCCGTATTGAATCCAGAGGCAGATCAAACTCAGCCTTCTCTTTAATCTCAAAGACTTTTAGTGTGAAAAGCAGAGGAAGCAGATATGAACCGAGACCAGGAATAGCTTGGCGAGCGTCCTCTCGTGTTCTCAGACTGCTGAGGAACCAGAGAAAACACAAAGGGCGGATTTGAAGCTGCATGAAATCGGGATTTCACAGAGCTTAAAAACGTGTCGCCGCGCCTCCCGACTCGGAGCCTGCAGATTGATTACAGCTGGGATTAGTTCTGCGCTCGCTCCATAGTTTTGTCATTAATACAGTAAACTTCCAGAGAAACTTCAGGGAGGCCCGAGGAGGAGAGGCAATGAGCTTCAGTTCAAATCTCCAGCACTGACAGTTTTTATTTATTCTTCATTCTGTTCACTTTTTCAGTCGGCCTCTCTCTCTCTCTCTCTCTCTCTCTCTCTCTCTCTCCTCCTATCAAATCTTTTTTAGACTTTGTCCTTCAGCCTCTCTCACACACACAGTGGGAGATGCTGCTGCTGGATCGGCTGTCGGGTTGAAAACTGATTCCACTTTGTCAGTCTGGCACTCGGGGCGCCCATTCAAGGCCAGCAGACACACACAGTACACACTCTCCCTGGTGGCTCAGTCTGCCGCACACACACACCTCTGGCAGCCATGTGCACACTCACGACTGCATGTGCATCACGTGTATATATGTGTGTGTGTGCGGGTAGGCCGTCTATTCAATCTACCTTTATTGGCATGAGTGTAAAACAACAATATTACCTAAATTAAAAAGTAAAAATGTATGTTTGTGTGTGTAAAATAGTAATAATAATTTCAAAAACAACAATTAAAAAAATAAAATACATAAAAAAGCAAAAATGCGTGTTTGTGTGTAAAAAATACAATAAAAAATATTCAAATATATTAAAAATAAAAATAAGGTAAAAGTGCGTATTAATAAATACAAATAATATATGTATTATAAATATGTATTATAAATATATTATAAATTAAAATGAAATAAATAAATTAAATGGTAAACATATGTGTAAATTAATAGGCAAGAAAACAACCAAAAATCAGTATATAATAAAATAACAAACAATTTAAATAATAAGAATCTGAACATTTTTCAGTACAATTATTCATAATAATCAATATATTTATTGGCATAAATGTAAAACAATAATATTGCCTAAATTAAAAAGTAAAAGTCTGTGTGTGTGTGTGTGTGTGTGTGTGTGTGTGTCAAAAAAAAAATCAAAAAACAAAAATTTTAAAATAATATATACATAAAGACTGTTTTTGTGTGCCTCAAACTAATTATTGTCTAAAAACACAAATATTAAAAATAAAATACATAAAAAAACTAAAATGCATGTTTGTGTGTAAAAAAAAAAAAAAAAAAAAAAAATCATTAACAAATATAATATAAAAAATAAAAATAAGCTAAATAAAACAGCAATAGTGTGTGTGTATAAAAATAATATATTAAAAATAAAAATAAAATATATAAATAGAATGGTAAACTTGTGTGTACATTAATAGACTTGATGGCGTCTCGTCTGTTTGTCTGCTTTTTAATTACAGTCACCAATGTATTTTTAACATTTGTTTCTAAGAGAAATGTCGAAGGCTGCCTCCTGTTTGTAACCTTTGCTGAGAGTGTGTTTAGCTCGCAGCATAACTCCGCCCACGCACACATTAAGGGCAGAAAGACGCCCACGATGTTTGGGGTTCGAGTCCCTGTTTGGCTTCCTCTCCTCTTCCTCTCCTCTTCCTCTCTATGAACGACCACACTGGTGAATTTGCCCCAACGCTGCCGGCTTTAATCACATTACCGGCGATCAGCCTCTATAACAGAAACACCTCGGGCGAGCCGCGATGACCTCTCTGACACCAATCTCATTAAAACCTCCCGACGTTCTCCCACTAACGGTTAATCCCACGCCACCGGACTGCAGAGGTGGCGCACCGGCCAGTCGGGACAGGCGGTGATTTGCGCTCCCTGGCACTCAAAACAGGAAGCTGATTTCTGCCAATTATCCAAATTAAAGCGGCAGCAGTTCTTCAAACGGGAGGCTGCAGTTTGTTACGTAGAGAAGTCTGAGTGTTCGTTAGGACGGGGTGCTGAACATTAACAACAGATCCACATACTAACCTGCTCATATTCAGCCTGCATGTCCATAGATACGTTTAGTAGTATTGTAGTAATATTCAGACTCAAGTTATGCTGAAATAATTGACAGGAAGTTGATGGGGAACTGAACCATTAAGTATAATGTTCTGGTGTTGAAGAACTAAATGCTTAATAATAATAATAATAATAATAATAATAATAGTCAGTAATTTGATCAGCAATGGAAACATTTGTTAGGCATATAATCTTTATTTATCACAATTATTATTCAGAAAATAAGCAGCCACTAAACAACAAAAACGTCTTCTGATCTGATGCTGCCGTCACGCGGCGCTCTGATCTGCCTCCTGCGTGGAGGTTTGCTACGTGGTTAAGGTTAGGGGTGGGAATCTCTGGGCACCTCACGATTCGATTCAGAGGGCTGCGATTAGATTATAACGATTATCGATGCATAATTTTTTCTATCTCTGGATAATTACTAAGCATTTAATTTGCGCAATAAAATCCAAAACAAGCATCTCCTAATTAGCTTAAAAGGACTAGTTTGCCTCCCTAATTTACTTTATTAACCTCAACTCCATGGCCTCTCGTTTCTTCTAACAACCAGCTGTCAGATTCTGAAAACTGAAAAATAATTATCAGGTTATAGTCTACAGTCTGTGTGCAGGACAGACTGGATTTAGTCTCAGCTTGTAGGCTACCTGATGTTCTCTAATAATTTAGCTAACGTTACATAAATAAATATTTTTAGCGCTCCGCAGCCGGTCCGGGGGCTGCACTTTCGCAGGTTCCGCCTTTTGCGTTCCGTATTAACCTTATCTATTAAGATTGAACAATCGATTTTTAGACATTTGTTAATAGATTCATTATCTTCCACGTCCTCAGACAGGTTTAGCGGTGGCGGTCTCTCCGCGTTTTCATCATTTATTGCTCTTTTGACCAATGCTGTGTTTCTTTCTGTCTGGTGAGGACGGCCCAAGAAGAATCCCATGATGCTTTTACTTATTGAACTGTTGCGAGTAACAATATCAGTGTTTGGTGTTTCCACAGATGATGCATGATGACTTCGGTTTATTGGGGGAAGTGTCCTGCTCACTGCTCCGTTCCTTGTAGGATTCGTTCTTTAATTATTTCGCTTAAAAAATAAAAAAAAAGAAGTCTTTTTTTTTTTGTTGACCAGCGTCGGGTGACACAGCTGCTGTCAGCTCCTGTAGCGTGTCCTGTTACCGATCAGTCATGTAGCGTGAACGCCACAACGACTTCAAGACTACCGTCATATGGCTGCAAGTTGTGTGAACGGCACGGCCACCGCTGAAAGTCGTGTAGTCTGCGCGAGCCTGTAGTTTAACAGCTGTCTGGTTGTTGGTCTGATGTTTGCTGTATGACACACTATGAATTTCAGACATGACTATTAAATATCTATCACCTTTAAACCTGCACAGCTGATCCCATTACCGGAAAGGGGGGTGGCGCCAAGTAAAAGTATAAACTACGCATGGATGAAATAATCTATAGAAGCTTCGGACACTAAAATCATCGTTAGCTGCAGCCCTAGTCATATATGTTGGTTTGGGACACCAGACCCGGGTTTGAGGACATGTTGGGACGGGTTATGTGCCTTTACTCTGCGCTACCCACACTGATTCTGCGGTGACCTGCTGGTTACAGGCAGATTTTCTCATTTTAAACCTCAAAAAGTTCAATAAGAAATAATAATAAATAAATGAAAACTGATATCTACAGAGCTCAGTCTCCCTCTGTATGTTCATTTGAGCTGATATTGACTTTGTGTTGCTGTGTTTGTACCGTTGTTGGTGCTTCATTTGAATCGATAGCGCCTCGCTTTGAAGGTGGGCAGAGACCATATCTTTAAAATATGAGTTCTATAATCTGCCCGAGTGTTCGTTCTGAAGGAGGCCAAGCAGCTGAGGATCTAATCTGTTGAGTCGTATATTAATACCAGCAAGTGGATGTCCCACACGGGCAGTAGAGGGTTAAAACGTGTTCAGGATAATGTCTTCTCCGCAGAAAGCAGTGTAAGATTGATTAATCCTGCAGTAAATGTGTAATCGATCAAACTCCACCCGATGGGAGGAGGGCGGCTGACCCAAATCAGATTTATGATCAAATCTCAATAATCGGCGTAACCCTCCACAGAGACCGGAGGGAAAGTGAACTTTCCGTTGGAGCCACGTGTGACGGATTAGTCCCGCCGTATAAATGACGGATTGCCTCCCCCCGCCGGCAGGAAGATCATGTTCAGGCGGCGGGCAACGAGCATCGACCAGGAGGAGAACAGGATGTTTCAATTATCTAAATGAGGCTGACTGACATCAAGCTCCTCACATTTATTATTTATTATACACATCCTCACGGTTTATTAGGTATTTTATTTTTTTTATTTTTTTATTTTATTTTTTTTAACACACACACTTACTGTTTTATTTATTTATTTTATTTTTAAAATATTTTTTTATTTAAGACAATCACACTTAGGCTTTGATTACTTTACGCTTTAATTACTTGTTTAATGAAATGTATGGGTTAGTTTGTATGATGCTTTGGCAATATTGTTATTACACGTTCATGCCAATAAAGTTAATTTGAATTGGAATTCGGTTTATCTGCTCAGAGAAAGAAAATCTAGCTTGTTTTGAGCTTTTTCTGTTAAAGTGAGTCAGAGACACCCCGAGAAACAGGTTTGGCTTTGACAGACGGAGGCAGACGGAGGTGAACTGGGTGAAACGAGAAACCCAACACCTTCAGGACTCGACGAAAACGAGATCGACAAGAAAAAACAAAAAAACAAAAACAACGAGTGAAAGAGCGGAGGGAGGAAACTGTGAAACGGCTCGTTAGAGGCGAGAGAAGGGTGTTTTAAATATAGCTTCTCGATTAAAAAGGTTAGAAGTCTTAATTGTGCCTCCTGGTTTCTCATTAAAATAAATCAGAGGTTGCTGCGGCGTCTGATTCTCCAAACAAAAGAGCAGAAGAACAATTTCATGGTCAGTTTGTAGCCGAATGCCTGAAATCAAATGGAGTCCGTCCGTCCTTTGTCTCTCCTGCTGTCTGAACAGAGTCAATTAGTCCGTCCTCTTCAGAGAGCTCTGATTAAGAGACATCGACGATTGTTTAAAGGGATGAACGGGATTCAGCCAAAGGTGATGCAGCTGATTGTAATGAGGGAGAGCGAGGCTGGACCGGCCAACAGAGACAGGTTTGAGGTAGAAAGAGATGTTTGGGTCAGAGGTGTGCAGTTTAAATGTAGACCTCTGAAACGCAGCCTGCATTAACTGAAGCAAACATGATTCATAAACCCTAAAATGTCGATGACTCGTCCTTCACTCGGGGGCGTGTCTTCATTGAGCGTCCAACGAAAAGCTTTCTTGTTTTTATGAAGCCACCGGAGTTTTGTCAGGCGTTCTTAAAGCGTCGGTTTTGATGTAGGGGAGAGCCGGCACGATTGAAACACTTTTCAGATATACGTCATTTAAAAATATAACGTTACAGACAGAAATAATTTGTTGTTGGTGCGCATTGTTTCATTCGTTCCTCCTGTGCGGGACGCAAGAAGCACAACGATTCACATTTAAATAGTTTAAGTCAGGGGTTCTTAACCTTTCTGGCAGTCCGACCCCTTTTGGAAGTTGAAAAAATTCAACTGGTGCCCGATGTCATTTGCTTTTTTTCCCCATTGTCCAATCAAATGAATGGAGAGACGGGCAGTTGTGCTTATGGAAGTTTACAGTTGCTTGAATTGTCTGGAGACTCCAACAAACTGTCCCCAACTAAAATAAGCCTTAAACCGACCGTCATTAAGACGAAGCTCCTGGCCCCTTTCTGCTAATATGACAGTTATTAATTAGCAGCAAACCAAAGATTACAGATCGCCAGCGATCACAGAGGACAGCTGATTCAGTGGTTGCCTAGCAACATAAAAAACGCAGCGGTTTGCTCTTTTCTAAATTCAACCAAAAGCCGTTACCGTGCGCCTCAAGTTTTCGAACCCGCGAAGCGCTTTCTGTCTGATCAGGGGCTGAGTCTTCTTTGTGGTTTGATAGCGGTTGGCATCATCAGCGCCACCTACTGGATTAAACAGTGCAAACTATTTACACCACCCAAAGTGATTCCAGTCACAACTGTAGTCCGTCTAGTTATTTTTCTATTTTTGTGACTATAGCAGCATTCTCGCGAACCCCAGGGGGGTCCCGACCCCCAGGTTAAGAACCACTGGTTTAAGTTATTCTTGTTTATATTTAGAAAGCTTGACACGTAGTTGCAAACTCATTATGTCCTTTTTCTCAATAAAAAGTAGTATAGCTAGCTAACTAGAATATCCAACAACTAATGAACATTAGGATCAGATACCGGCTGCTTCTACTGTGAAGACCCTGTTATTTGGCTGTGAGTATCCTGGTGGTCCCGCCTGCAGCCTGGGGGACTCTGCCCCCCCGTACCTAAATAAGGTAGAATGGTTGCGTGTCGGGACAATTGAAACACCTGTTTCCGGTAGTTTGGCCCATATCAGATGTGTATGGGCTTCGAGAAAATCGCTGTGTTTTATTCGTCCTGCGCTTCATTCGCCCCGGCTCTCCCCTGCAGGGTGCACTTCAGAATCTGAAACGCCTTAAGGTTTAGAAAAATAATGGTTTTGGTTAGGGTTTAGTAAAAGATTGTGTTTTGGGTTGAAATAAGTACATTTCTTGAGTTACTTGAAGGCCCAGGGGCGGATGCTGAAAGGTAGCTTACCTGAGTCGAACACCGACCCTTTGCCAGGCTCTTATACACACTTATAAAGCGTCAGCGTTTGACTCCCTGAGACGACACCCTCCTTTTCTGTTCACAGCGAGTCAGAGACTGTGGCTAAAGTGTCCTCAGACAGATGCCGACTCCCTCCGGCGCAGCCACTCAGCTTCAAAGTGGGATGGACGGAGCCCCGAAACCCTCCATCAGAGGGAAAAGTGGGTGTTAGTCTCTGGTTCACTTCCGTCGCACTCGTTTGCCGTTCTGCTCTGTTCGTTAGCTGCAACCAACTTCACTAACCCCAAAACTTCACGTTTCTGTTAATGGGAAAGCAGCGGTAAGATATGTAGACGACGTCCATAAGGAGTCAACTCCAAACAGTCTTTAACTAGATTAAGACCCGTGAACCGTGGACAGAAATATATTTTGTCCAACAAAGAGAGATGTTTGAAAGGACCATTACAGCCTCTCGTTATCGTACTTGGGGAAGGATGCTCTTAATCAGTTGCAGGCAGATTTTAAATTTGGGAATAAGAGAAAAAATGAATTGCTTCCCTGGTTCAGATACTGTTGTTGCACTTTTTTTGAGGCGTATGGAGGCCCTTATCTTTCTGAAGCTCTGAAGCTGTAGAATCAGGATTCTGGGAGTTCAGGGAAACGATGTGACAGATCAGAGACCCAGCAGAGAATAGTGTTTCTATCCTAACCTCTCCGTCTCCACCAAAACAGGGTTACCTGTTACCCACTTTCTCCCCTCTCCTCGCCCCTTGTCATGCTCTTGGCTCCTCCTCCTCCTCCTGTTATGTCACACAATGACGAAGCAGAAAAGGAGACACGCTCTCTCTCATCTCCTCTTTCATCACCTCGAGCCTGTCGCCTCCTCACCTCTGCTGCCTCGTTCTGTCACACAAAGTGACAAATGAAAAGGAGAGAGCCGCCTCCTCCTCCTCCTCCTCTTCCTCATCCTCTCTGGTCTGGTAGTGAATTAGAAAAGAAAAAATGAGGTGTCACTCTTCTAACTCCGATGTTTGTCTCCTGCCTTCATCCTTTCTTCTCTCTTGCTTTATCTGTCTTGATCTGAAAATATCACTGGTTTCCCCTTCCCCGCCTTGCTCCTCCTCCTCCTCCTCCTCCTCCTCAGAAACCACAGCCGTCATGTGAAGCAGCCACTCTGACTCATGTTAGCATTTCCCTCTCCTCCATTACAGAGGTGAGAGCAGAGGAGGGGAGCGATGCTAACATAGATAACACTGATGAAGCTCAGTTTAACGGCACACCGCCAGAATTAAAATCATTTTTAGTAATAATGGAAGCAGGTAGAGCTGAAACAGAAAGAGCTGATATAATCTGACCCCACAGAGCAACAGTCGGCTAATACCTGAGGCTGCCCCGTTCAATGGTTTCCATTGATCTTTGCTAATAAGAATGCAGCAGAGTCAGGAGAGGTGAAAGGTTTGAAAAGAGATCCGGAAGTTTCTAGTCAAGCAAATCTTTTTCTGACCAGGAACCAGATCAAAAATGGAACCGGCTATCTGGTCCATCCGGTCAGCGTCCCTGGTCGTCTTTCCAGGGAGAACAGCCAGACTTATTTTGATTTTATTTAACCTTTATTTAACCAGGAGAGTCCCATTGAGATTAAGAAGCTCTTTTGCAAGGGTGACCTGGCCAAGACAGGCAGCAGCATATAAAAAATAAATAAATACAAACACATAGGTGCAGACACAAAAGACTGGTAACATTTGATTAAGTGATTTTAAATATTTTTTTACAATCTAAGAGCATTTACATATAAAGGCATTTGCCTCTAAGTCTTTCAGTTTGGATTTAAATGCGTTTAGCGAGATTAATTCAGCGAGTTTCAAGTCATTTTGCAGCTTATTCCATGCTAAAGGTGCAGAATACAGAAATGCCCTCTTTCAAGTTGTGCGGGTATTTGGCACAGAGAGAATAAAGAAGTCCTGAGAACGCCCGTTACTTTTCTGCATGATATGAACACATAGGTAGCTTGGCAGCAGACCAAGAATTGCCTTATATATCAAAGTGTACCAATGACACAGCCTTCGGGTGGCCAGAGGAGGCCATCCAACCTAACATTATAGCTCACAGTGGTGAGTCAGCGCTTTGCAATTTGTAATGAACCTCAAGGAAGCACGGTAAGCTGTGTCAATCATATGCAGATTCTGTGCAGAGGTTTTTATATATAAAAGATCACCAAAGTCCAGAACAGATAAAAAAGTGGTGGCCACAAGTCGCTTTTTTACATTAAAAGAAAAACACAACTTACTTCGGAAATAACCAAGTTTTAGCCTCAACTTTTTCACCAGGTGCAGCAGATGTGGCTTAAAAGTCAGGGAGTCATCAATCAAAAGACCAAGGTATTTACAGGAGTTAACAACCTCTATTTCACTTCCTCCCAGAGTGACAACCTGGACAGATGCTTTGTGGCCTGGTCCTGGATTTAGTAAAGTTTGGTCTTATCTGCATTTAGAAGTAATTTCAGCTGCATAAGGGTATTTTGGACTTCGATAAACGCATTTTGCAAATATTCAATAGTTTGTATAACAGTTGACGCACAGCAATATGACAGTATCATCAGCATAAAAATGAATATTAGCATTTGACACATTTTGACCCATGTTGTTTATATAAATAGTGACTAAAAGTGGACCTAATACAGAGCCCTGTGGTACACCTTAGTGACTTCTACAGTATTGGAACATAGACCATCACATCTAATACAATGAGACCTATTGCTAAGGTAGTTTGAGAACCAAGCAACTGCTCGGTCTGAAAGTCCTGAGTAATGTTGCTTCTTGTCAAGTGCAACCAAAACATCATATACCACCTTCATTGCAGCTGTGATGGTGCTATGTTTTTTTCTGAAGCCTGATTGATTTGTAGATAAAACGGTATTTGAGTATAAAACTCCTTTGGTTGAAACATGCCCTCAATCGACAGCAGGTTCTTCAGAACGCCGCGTATCACATGTTGGGTGTTAGTGTTTTGTTTGTGTGCGTGTACTGTACACATCAACACAAACACACTAATGCTAAGCTAACGCTAATCCATGTTATTGATGCGAAGTTGTGCTCTGTTTCTAATCCCTTATAATTTATAGCTGCAGATAGAGAGGATGACCAGGGAGAGATAAACCCTGAACGCACTCTCTCTCTCTCTGTCTCCTCACAGCCGACGCCCACCATGACCTGCTGACATCACCACACCCCCACCCCCTCCACCTCTACCTCCCCTCTCTCCTTCCTGCAAAATGGCTCCGACCAGTTGGCTGTCACAGTGGCAGCCGCCGCCACCGCTGCTGCTGCTCATCCTCACTTCCTGTTTCCTGTATGAGTCGGCTTCAACCACGCCCTTCCCAAAAGACCTGGAGCCAATCAACGTGGTCACCTCGGAGCGTGAGTACATTCTCTCTGATTGGTTGACGGTGGCCTCAAATGAAAAAACGAGCTTCTTCTGATTTGACGGATGCACCAATCACTGGTTAGAAAGGCATATTTTCATGGTTGAACTGTTTGCAGCACTCAAAGCATGATGGGAACTGTAATACAGAAATAAGACGGACAAGCACAAACAACCACATCCCTGAAAAGGAGCCTGGTTTTGTTAGAAATCTTTTTATATTTTTCAGTGTTTCCTGTGCTGTCTCTCTCTCTCCGCAGAGTCGAAACAGTTTCCAGGTTTCCAGAGTTTGCTTCAGGACAACGACACAGTGCGCCTGGGGCTGGACTTTCAGAGGTTGTTACGCATCAACCACATGTTGTACATCGCTGCCAGGTCAGTAAACACACACAGAGTTCACAAATCTGACATCTCATCCAGACATTTTCACCAGTTTGATGTCTGAGCGAGCAGTGTTATCCAGAGGTTTTAGGTTTAGTCCTCCTTTCCGTCTAGAGCTGCCATTTAATGTTCAACAACCACACAGAAATTCATTGTAGAGACATAAACACGCCAAAGTAGACAATAATTCAGTGAAGCTACAGGTCATGTTCAGCAAATTGTGTGAAATATTAAATAAATGGTGCAAGAAAACGAAGATGTGCTCTCGAGTCCGTTGAAATCCGTCATGGACTTCCTTCCTTCCCAGTTCAGTTTAAAGGCTGTAAGTCTGGATCTGGATTAACGTTTGAGTTCCCAGTGGTTATTTTAACTGAAAATCAGCTACCTTTGTCGGTCCGTCGTCTTGCTCTGCCTGTAATGAAGCTCATCCCTTCTTCTTCGGGGTGTTAGGAGGCATTCTGGGAAATGTGGAAAAATGACTAAGTGCAGTAGGAATAGATTAAGCCGCCACACACACACTGAACAGCAGATTTATTCTAATCTATTTAATCTTCTCCGGGTTGAATTTGCATGCTGAGCGCTGACTCTGTGCTTTGAACTCTTCAGGGATCATGTGTTTGCAGTGAACCTGACCACAGCTTCAGAGGAGTTCGTACCCCAGCTGGTGAGTACTCTCTCATGATAAAGTGTCTGTTGCCTCTGGAGGGCACAAACATGTCAGGTTACAGCTCCAGGTTTGAAGATACAAACGTAATCGGTGCTAAATGTTGTCGACCTCGACCTCTGGACCACTGAGAAGGACGATTAGATCCATTTTAGCCCTGCATTTATGCCCTTTAACAGCGACGACAGTTGTAGACTAGCCACTAGGGCTGTAGTCAACCAAAAAAATCCTTAGTCGACCAAAGTCCTGCCCTCCGCAATGATTAGTCGACTAAAAATAAATAAATAATAAAAAAATAAAAAAATAAAAAAAAGATGTGAATTTTTGCATTTTGATTGAACATTTATTAAACAATTGTCATAAGAGCATTGATAAAACAGCGAAAAAACATCAATAATACAGAAAACTATTATAATAATACAATTCTTTAAAAATTAAATTAAATTTTTTTTTTAACTGCAAAGTGAGGAGCTCTGTCCTACGTCTATAGTGACAGTCACAATCGCGCACCTGACCACACCAC
>JAPMOB010167670.1:0-30314 GCA_029875015.1 Lepomis gibbosus
TAATAACTCACCACTCTGAAACTCTTGCTCCAGTCCATGTTGCCAAGCTGGTCGGCAACATGTACAGCTGAACCCGAGCTTTTTACTAGCTTCTCGCTGACCCGCCCTACTCTGCTTCTGATTGGCTAGTAGTCCTTAAGTAGGAACTGCGCATGTGCAACTCCCAACAAAGATCATTTACAGACTAGATGTATCACTCCATAGCTAAAACGAAGCCTCCAACATAGGGTGAAAAGAGGAGCTGCAGCAATGTGCAATATAACAAAAAATATGGTGTTTTTTTGAAAATTAAACCATGTAAACCTGTTCTGGTAAAATACCTAAATAATTTTGAACCTGAAAATGAGCATAATACCACCTCTTTAAAAATTCTCTGATCCCAGCTTATTAAATGTTAATATTTTGTGTTTTTCTTTACTTCTCTATGACTAGTAAACTGAATATATTTTGTTTGCGGATAAAACAACTTATTAAGTTATTCAAACTATTAGTTCTTTTATGGGATGTTGTTGTATTTCATAATAAATAAAAATCCCTGTAAATACTATATATCTTAAGCAGGATACTCAATCATAATTGAGTCAAAAATGACTTCTCAGTCTCAATATATATTAACTATTTAACATGTTTCCCTATTTATCAGGTGTCCTTAGTTTTCTATTTACTGTATATTTGGGGGAATCACTAGGTTTACATGTTTCTTTGCTCATGGATGAGTTGCTCAACTTACCCAACTTTTGGTACAGATGCAACAATAATCCTTTTTTTCAGTACCTTAATTTTGAGGAATGTAAAGCGTTGTTTTTTTCTTAATCCTCCTTGTCCATTTAACAAAACAACCCAAATACTCAGCAACACAGCAGTGTTTAATGTATTAAAACAAGCAGCCATAGTCAAAATGAACTAGTCAAAATCAGAAAATGTCAAAACAAAGGATATGTAAACAAGACCTGACAAAGTTTTCATAGCTAACACTAAATATTAAGCTTTCATAACCTAATGTTTCTGTGAGAATTTGCTGCTCCTTGTCTAACAGTACAGTAAAATCTTTTGTGTTTTACACTGTTGGTTGGACTAAACAAGACATTTTCTGATCACCTTGGGCTAGAGGGGAACGGTGATGGCCATTTTTCACACAACACAGATATTCGATTAATTGAGAAAATAAGAAGATTCATTGGTAATGAAAGTAATCATTAGGTGCAGCCCTAATCTTGAATTTGTACATCCATTTAAAAGTGAAGCTGAAAATGTCTGAGGAGAGACAAGTATGCATGTTTCACAGGGAACAAGGCAGTTCTGGTTAACAGTGTTTTTATAGCCATACCTCTTAAATTCGATAAGCTGCGGTGGCGTGTACAGTAGCTCTGGCAGCCAGGCAAGAAGACCTGAGAGCAAGCAGACAGCCCCAGGCCTCATTTTCCCATCTCTCTCCCATTTTCTGTTTGCTTTCCCTCCAGCTAGACAGATTGGTCCGGAGATGGCGTGTGCAGACTGTTATTTGTAGAGGGTGTGACCAGCCAGGAGTGCTTCCTTTTGCTCCTTTTCCGTTAGTCGAGCATGCATGCATGCATGTGCGAGTGTGTTTGCCTGAGTGGAAGTGGACCACTTTTAGGAGGGATCCACAGGGCATTTGGCATCTAATGGTCTCCATTTTTCCTGGTACAGTTATCCAAAACCAAGTAGTTCTGGAGCACATCTGCAATTCTCTCCTGGGTGTATTTTATGCTACATGTGGGAACTGAGCCTCACAGTTAATGCCTGGCATAATGAAAAAGGCGTGCTGCACACCAAAGCTCTAGATCCAAATAACAAAATAAATTTCTTTCTTTCTTTCTTTTACATTTTTTTGTACCAGAAGAGGCTTTTGTGTGTGCTTCAGCTCTCCCATTGAGAAGCACACATCTGTCGCTCCTCCAGAACTTGTTTAAACCCCCAAACATTTTTATTTAAAGTGGGTCAAAAGCCAAGCTTTGGTGTACCTCCAGCCTTCATTTATCCGAGTTTGACTGGCAACCAACTGAATTACACTGCTATGCAGGGGATTTCTACTTGAGTCAATAAATGCTTGCCATGTTGAGTAGGTAATCAGGTCCCCAAGTGGCTGCATGTGCGGCATATTTGGAAAAGTCTGCTCGTTTCCCCTCGGCCTGGCAGGACATGGTTGTTCTAGTTGATATTTACTTTGTTTGAATTGAGGTTGAACTGTGTGGCCTTTTCCAGTGAGCCTCCCAGTCTCTAAATAAAGCCCAGCAGAAGCCCAGTCTCTTGGAGAGATGTCTCGTAGGATAAAAGTTCAAGCCATATTCCTGAAGGGTCTTGGGAATTTCGCCTGATTTGGCCTTTCAGCAGATAAGGCTTGTTAGACCAAAACTGTGCGACACAGCCCGTTGGATCAGTGTGTGTATATGTAGTAGAATCAACTGATATGTGATTAAAAATGACAGAAAAATACAGCGAATTACAGACTGAAGGAAATTATATATTGTTAACTGTGATTGCTCCCTCCCTGATATTTAATTGATGTCCACAGGGATGCCACAAGTTAGTCACACTGTAGCTACAGGAGAGTTGCCCTACAGGGGTTGAGTGTCTTTCTCAAAAGCTCCTCAGCTGGATAGACACCATGAGGGATTGACCATAGATCCCCTGGTACTATGTACCTTAACCTGTCTAAATGAAATAAAGACAAAATAGTGATTACAGGAAGCTATTTTAAACTTGCAGTACTGTGCAAAGGCTCCCGGCATATGGTCCTGTAAGCTTACAGTATGTGTGTGTATCCCACCAGCCAGGCACAGTTTTACTGCAGCTAAATGTCTTTATAAGGCAGCGTTGTTTTGTCTGTCCTTTGAAACCCAGGAAAAACGCATTCCTGCCAAACTGCTTTGTGTTTCCTAAATAATTATGGAAAGACTTTTTTAAATCTTCTTCTTTTGTCTGATATTCCACATAAAAAAAAACTGAAAAGGAATACACATTGAAAAATTACCTTTTTAAACAGTTTTTGTGCAGATGAATGAAAATTGGTCAAGAATAACTTGACACGGTCTGAGGTTCACAGGACTGGATGTTTGTTTTAATCGGGTGGGGCTTATATCCTGTAGCAAAACACAATCAGAGGCCAAGTATGTGCACTATTTGAAAGTCAGCTTAATAAATAACATAGACCGAATTGCCCAGATCTGGTATGCACCGCTATCTGGTACAAATATGTTTAACCAGGGACTAAAAATTCTTAGCTCAGGACTACGCCTTCGCTGTGTTTTTCAAATTGTCTAGAGATAATCAATTTCAAGATTTATATCTATAATCATCTGTAAGTGAAAATATTGCGCTGAAATTCTGAAAGCTCCTGTTTTTTTTGACTGTATGAACTGCTCCGAGTGATTTGACCTTTGAACCCAGCTATGGGGAGTTAGAGAGGACTTTAACAGGAAGTCTCCAATAATATAGAGCAGGCCAACGAGGCAGGGAAGCTGGCATTTCCCCTCGCCTTTGCTCCTCACATTTCATTGTTTCCTGCAGCACCTCTCCTTAGCTACGTTGGGAATCTTATGTGCAGACACTAGACTGGCACGTGTATTTGGGATTTAAAGTTGTGTGTGTTTTACTTTTAGGTAGCATGGACATATGCTCTGAAGAATTGCATGACTCAAATACAAACCTTTGAAGTTCAAGGTGTTTCCTGGTTTTGACCAGGAAATTATTTGGCAAATTATTTTTATCTACTGTTTAAGAAACAATGTTTTTTTCAGTGGGTTGACTAGAAGAGGTGTTGCAGAAAGGGGGACAACCCAAATCATTCTCTCTTTCTCATGCAGAATAACAATGATCACAGTACCTATGTGACACAGGTCGAGTAAGGCTTGTCAGGGAAAGAAAGTTCAAGGGTCAGACTTTGTACTCCTCCTGTGAGATATGGTTCAATAATTAAGCCTGTCTTTCTTTTCAGTAAAAGCACAGGTGATAACGGAAACTCTTTTATGTCCCACCACATGTATTTTTAAAAGTACTGGCATTGAACAGAAACATTTTAGCCCAGGGTCCTGTCCTTAGCTAGATTTTAAATATTTGCTTTGTTCACGCTTTTGTTCATTCCTCAGCAATAAAACCAACGTCCATGTGCAGAACATCCTCTGCCGCAAAGATGAAAATGTGTGATACATTCCAGCAAATGCCTCTAAGAATATTTAATCACAACCCGCCTATTAAAGTTTTTTCCATTCAGCAGTGGTTAGTGACTGGAAGAGAAATATTTATAGATGAATACTAAGATAGACAGTGCTTTCCTGTTGGCTTCCTGCTCATTTGCCCAGTAGCTCTTGCCCTTGCCTAGAACAGCAGTGCAGGAGTGCAATGCCAGTTACAATCATAGGTTTAAGGTGCAGGATCTGAGGTAGATGGTAGACCAATTGCACTCTTAAATATGGTTCTTTTATGTGTTAGCAGTCAAAACCTCATGGAAACCTTATGTAAAGTAATTCTTCTGTGCCTCAGACTGACATTCTCAGGAGATTTCTTGCTAATCATGAAGGAAAAAAAAGGATAAAAAAGAGTGTCCCCTAAAGTAGTGGATTCATAGAAAGCTTTTTTAGAAATGCCTCGTAGGCCTGTTCCCCTGCAATCCGGCAGTGAAAAGTCCAGTCTAGCCACAAGAATTTCCATACAACCGTCTGTAATCTGAAACACATTACCGCCCTTACATAAACAGGGGCTGTGCTTGTGTAGCTTTATTCCCCTCTAAAATAAGTTCACCAGCTCCCAGATACGTCTCATTTGTGGACAGCCTGAGTTGGCAGGCGGGGTCGGGAGCCGGCCGTTTAGCACAAGCTTTTACCAGTTTTTATTCCTTTTTTAGTACCTTGTCACAGTTTCTTGCCATTTCATTTAGTCACTGCATTTCACCATTCTTTTTTCATAACCATATTCCTCTTACTGTGCAATACTGTAAGTGTGTCTAGCGGACACATAATACTTTTCATCACTGATGTTTTAAGTAACATTAAGAATGTGGGATCAATAACACAACTCATTTATTGTTTTTTATGATTATATAAGTAATTATATGACTTTACATTTGATACCAGCCCCAGGGTTTACCAGTGTAGACGAGATGAGGTGCCCTGGTTCATCAGTAGGGAAATTTATGGTTTGAATTTCTGTTAAATTCTATTCAAATTGAAGTTGGGTAATTGTTTAATATCCTGGATTTTAAATTGAATTCCCTGAAAGAATCATTTTCACACTTTTTTTTGGTATAGTCACTAGAGGATTTAGTGTTGTTAGGTGTCACATTAAAACTGTCTGACTCATGATTTAACAACAAACCGCATCCTCTGTCTGCAACATTACCCCCAGACACAACTTCTCAGAAGCCTTGTTCTCTTTGGCACACACACACACACACATGAGACATGATGCATTCATGTGACACACTTATCCCCTTCTATGAGCCTCATTCACTGAAGTGTCTCATTCTCATGGCGTTGTGTTTGGGAACCCCCAGTTATCCGTGTGACTCAGATGGCTGATGTTGCTCGTGTTTGTGTGTGTGAGAGCATACAGGCATTTTGTGCGTCCTAGAGAGCTGTGATGTCATTCTCTGCTTCCACCAGTGTTGTGTTGTGCTCTCCACCTGTTGGAGCTGTGCCCTGAGCCACGGCGGGGGTGGACCAGCTTACTCACTTTCACAGCCAGCGCCTCACATCACTTCACGGTCACACACACACACACACACACACAGACACTGCGCTGGATTATTTACTGCCACCGTTCAATACACCTTCTTTTCCCTTTAACGATCTTTAGACAGTGGTGGAATGGAACTAAGTACATTTACAAACTGAGGTACTAAATACTTCTACGTCACTACATTTCAGTGTAAAAGATTGGATTTTACATTTTTAAAAGTGTATAAAATACAATCCCAAACCCATTATACAGATGAGTTGTAAGCAGTTCCACCAAATGGTGATTTCCCCTCTAAAGTCCTCCTACAAATTCTATAAATAATTGTATGTATTAGAAGTTTGTTTTGTCTTCAGTCCACCTTTAAAACTCAATTTAAAAAAGCATAAAATGTAAGACCCCAAAACAGAAAACTTGTAGTGTTTCTATTAATCATCTTTCTTAGATTTATCTGGTGACCCTTGGAGGGGCCCAACGCCTAGGTTGAGAAGTTAACTGGACTGGACCACTTAATTGTATATAAAGTGCTTAAAACTAGCTCTACATTGAGCAGCTTTCCCAGTAATAATGCTACCTATGCATTAATATTAACAATGTACTAAAGCCAAATATATGATCAGTCACAGGGGCCAAGTACTTTTACTTTTAATGCTTTAAGTACATTTTGCTGATTAATACTTGCAATATAATGTTACGTAAGTAAACTTTTGAATACAGGACTTTTACTTAAGTAAATGTTTTATACGTCTTCCATCACTGTCTTTAGAGGAGCATGTCTTTACTCTGTATAGTTACTAATCCCATTTTTTCTTCTATTTTCCATCCCACTGTGTATTTTCATGCTGTTATTCTTTGTCCATCTGTCTGTTATTGTGCTCTTCCCTGCCATTCTTTTGGCCCTGACAGAAGTCATCATAGTGCCTTCCTGAAATAGCATGTCTGAGTAATGTCTGGTACTTTTGGATAGGTTAATTTCTCTCTTTTTTTTTCTCTCACTCTCTTTTTCTCCAAATCCATCCAGTCATCCCTTTTCATAGCCCACTATGATTTTTACATCAGCCGCTGCTTGCCAGTGTGTTAAACAGGTTCTGCAGTATAAACAGGTTCTGCATCAGGCCGGCAGCCAGGTCCAAAAACCCCACCATGACCCTTCCCTTCATTTCTCCTGCTTTCACCAGAAAGCCCTTTTTATTGAACTTTGGAAATTTAATCAGACTACAACCATATTCTCGCTCTGGAAATACATGTTACAGTAACAGCTTGATGGTGGTATCTGTGTGTAAAGAGGTGTGGTAGACGGCTGTGATCTCAGTCAGCAAAGAAAGGAGCGTCAGCCACCTGATCTGCAGCCAGGCTGTTTACACATGGCTCCCATTTCCCTTAAGTATCCAGACCTGCCGGCCTCATGGGAACATCCTGTTGTGTGAATGTGAGGAGCACATGCTGCAAAGTACTATTCAGGCTTTGTCTTAGAGGATTCTTGTTGTGCTGTTGTTACTTGTGTAAAACTTGTTTTTAAGTCCTTCAAGATCAGTTTTATAATGAAGGATGTAAAATTAAAGGCTGGCATTTGTGCTGTGTGCAGTTTTCAGGGGCTCTATTCATAGTGGCTAATTATTTTACTTATTATTTTCTTATTGCACTAGCTTGATGAGCAGGAACTGCTAAATGTAGCGGTTTACTTCAAAAAGTATTTTTTGCCACTTTATATGAAGAATCACAATGACACTGCAGAAATCGAACTCATGAAGACAGACTGCAATGTTTTATAGTGCTTTTACACTACGTCACATTCAGAAATTAACATACATTCATAGAACAGCCATTGAGAGCAATTTTTGGGATACTTCAACATGCTGACTGGAGGAGCCAGGGGCTCAAAACCGCTGACCGTCCGATTAGCAGGCAACTCGCTCTACCTCCTGAGCCACAGTCTAGTCTAGTGTTAAAAAAGCAAACAAAAATCTGAATCTGCATCCCAATATCCTGAAAGTATCGAATCGGGAGAGAAGCATATTGCAATGATGCCATCTGGAAGAGCAGAGCAGCAGGTCATTTTGAAGAAGACGTATTTGCATCAGCACGAGTTACCCTGATTTATAAAGAACACAATTACATGGAACTCTGGTATCATTGACACAATTTCATTGAAAGCTGATAAATTCTGATACTGAATTGCACTTGAATCTACTACATGGTAAGATTTTCACATGATTTCTCGCAGTCATCCACAAGACAAACCAAGTTTGTTGTTGCACGTGACACATTGCTACCAGTGGAGCCGCCAATGTAAAGATGATTGTATTGTTTAAACAATGTGGGAGTAAATTAAACATAATTATTTATATTGTTAGTGTAGGTGTTTCAACCTTTTTAGCCACGTCTGCCTCGAGGTAAAGAAAGCCTAAGATTGCACTTAAATAGTTTTGCTACTGGAGAAAGTGGAGGCTCATCCTCATGTTTAGGCTGTTGTGTTGACAGATGGGATGTCTTTCTCTCTCTCCCTCTCCCTCTTTGTCTGTCTCTTCTAATGTGATAACATCTTATCATTTACTCACAGCCAGAGGGCATAAGTAGAGGACAAGGAAGTAGGACACTCTTCTATGTTCAAATCAGAGCCATTAGGTATTGATAATAGATTAATTAGTCAAGCCTGGTCATCAGGCATCAGTTGTAAGATGATGTAATTGTCTTGACATACTGTATCACACAATTTTGTCTATGTTTAGTGTAAGCACTGCAAGAAGTCTTGTATGAAAGTCTTACGTAATCTGTCTCCCTACACCGGCCTCAGCGCAGGCCAGCTGTGTTGGTAGCAGGGAAACAACCTCTTCAGATATTGGGAGAAGATTGATGTGGGCTGCAGGCAGGGTGGACGTGTTATGTGCTGATGGGCTGCGTCTCTCACAGACAGTCTGGGAGCTGCTGTTTAGCACTAAGCAGGCTTTACAAAGCAGCGGAAAATCCCCTGATGCGGAGCCCAGATGTCTGATGTCTACAGACCGTGAAGGAGGCCTCTGTCACACTGTACATGAGAGTGGAGTAGAGGAGAGAAAGGTGGAGTAAAGCAACACTTTTGACTCATTTCTAGTGGGTCCCTAAAATGAACTCCACAGTGTCTGGGACAAAAGCCTAGTGTGATGTTATACCTAACAGGCATTGCAGCAGACATTGCTTCATTTTATGGTTCATAAGGTGAAAATATGGAACCTATTTTTTAGATAATACAATGTTTCCCCTAGGATTTTATTCAGAGAGGGTGGTCAACCCCCTGAAGCTACTAGTGTTGCAGAGCAGGCGTGTTACGGATACGTAGTGTCGTCGTAGACGCAGCGCACACATTATTGCCCTTTTAGCCTCGTTACCTTCTGCGTCCTTTTGTGACGTTTTTACCGCTAAAGTTACGCTACATTCAGATATCGGGCAAATTGTAAAAAAAAAATTTTTTTTTACAATTTAAGCACATTTAGTCATCAGAAAGACTGCGTGGATGAATAAAACTTCAAGAATTCTATAAAAAATATTTATTCAATTAATTTGATGTGTCATGCAATATAGAAATATTCAAATCTATGTACAATAGTACAATGGGGTAAATTCACAATAAATGCCTTGCAACAGTAAGTTATTAAAATAATATAATACTTTTTAATGGAGATATTTCAGACATAAATGCATTGTTGCAGTACATGTACTGTGAATTGTCAATTATCAAATACATTATTACTTGACATCCTCCATATGCAGCTGAACACACGGTAATAAGTGGGCCTGACGGAGGCTACTCTTTGTTTACAAAGCCTGACCGGACTTGTTTTTTCTAATTGTTTCAGAATATTTGACTCCGTCCACATAGCTATGAAATCTACAGCGAGTATGCGTCTTGCATCTGTAGATGTGGCTTCACTTCTGCAAGTTTGTTGAAGCGATGACCTTGTTTGTATATGTGTCCCTGGGCCGTTGTGGGGGAAACACTGCAAATGTGTGATTCCATCAACAGTTTGGGTTCATCCTTTTCCTGTTTCAACATGACAAAGCCAGCTCCATAAAGAAATGGGTTTCCCAGTTTGATGTGGTCAAACCTGACTGGCAGAGCCCTCACCTCAACTCCATCCAACAACTTAGGGATAAACTAGAAAGCCCAACGTCCGTGCCTGACCTAACTGACGCTCTTGTGACTGAATGGGAGCAAATCCTTGCAACCTGGTTCAACATCTGGAAAGCCTGAAAGTGGAGGCTGTTGTAGCAGCCGGTTAATGCCAATTGTTTTGGAAAGAGATGTAAACTATCACATGTCCTCATACTTTTGGCCATGTTGTATATAAAGTTAGGAATTGATGAGAACTAATGATGGATTACTGTTATTGATTTCCTCTCAGAGCTATCTTTACTTTTCATTGCATCCATCTACTAATCCAGTATCTTCTGGGCTCTACTTACTTTCTCATCATCAGTGAGATTATTTGCTGTGTATTGCTATGTACCCTTACCCCCAAATAATTCAGTGTTTTGTCTATCAAATATCAGAAAAGATCTCATTTTAACATCACGGAGCGCAAGGTAAAATCTAAAAAAATGACAAAGTACAGCATCACATACTCACATATTAGGAGGTACAAATGTCTGGCATTTGTGCTTGAAAAATTATATTTTGATTATCATAATTATTCATTATCTGTCAACCGACTAATCAGTTGACTGTCTAATCATTGCAGCTCTTAAAGTATAATCTGTCATCTTTGCGTTACAACATTTAAGAAAGAATAGAAAGAACTCAGCCACACTCATTAGAAAAACAATAGCAGTGGCTGCTGCTTTGTAAGAAAACCAGTTTTTGAATGACAAGATGTCCCTTAGCCAGCAGCCATGGGGATAAGCCCTGAAGCATACTGCTACTGGTATAAACAAGAGCAGTGTTGGAAACTCTGAGATAAAAGTGGAACAGATACAGATTATCTCCCTACCCTTCATAAATCCTAGAATGACCCTGAAGTTCAAACACATAATGATGACACATGCTGGCTAAGCTCACGCCAATGTGGGCCACAGACAAACACAGTTCCTATAAAGGACACAGAAGAGAATCACATTTTTGTAAATCAAACTCCTTCACTACTACAACTTTTGGCACGAGACTCACAAAGCGTATTTCAGTCTGGATAAACTTTGTCTGTAGCCTTTTTAGGACAGATCTCCACCTGCTCCAACTGAACTTTACTAGCAGCTAACAGGCTGATAAAGTTTTTACGATGCACCATAACATACAGTATTTTTTTCATTTTGGAATTACTGTGCCTTTTTATTTATTGTGCAGTGGCTCTTGTTGGATCTTGCTGCAAGAATGTGATTCTGTGACAAATTTGAGTGTTAATAAGTAGAGGCAGACAATCATGTCATAATTATACCAGTGTGTTTAACCTCAGAGAGAGATGTTGAGGGTGGGATTCTCACATCATTATTTTAGTCACATTTACCTCTTAATGTAGGATGTGTGTGTGTGTGTGTGTGTGGTGGGGGGGCTTAGAAAATGTCATACATTACTCATGCTCCTCCCTAGGTTAACCATAAAAAAGTCCCACCCAAACAAGATTGGAGACAGTGGTTGTGCTCGGCTTTGCTCTGTAATTCACATCTGAGGGGTTTGTGTGCGTATGTGTGTACATGCTGTAGGTCTGTGGATCTGTGTGTGTGTGTGTGTGGCATTAGGGTTCCTCTGGTATTTTGGGGGCAGACAAAGAGTGAAAAACATTGGTTACATTTCCCCTGTGTTTTTGTGTAAGACAAATCTTTCAAGTCAATTTTTTAACATTTTTGCACAGTCTGGTTTTCTTTGAGTTAGTTACAGCAGGACCAACGGGTCCAGAACCAGGGTCCTTGTCCATCTAACTCCAGCTACTCATGAGACTAATAGACCCACTGCAGCGTTAGTTGTTTATAGGTGCACAGTCGTAACATTATGTTTTTCTTCATGGGTCAGCTTCAACTCTTTGCGTGGTATGTGTTAGTAGTAGTGTGGAGATGGTGTGCAGAACGGCGGGTGGTGCTAAGGACTTTTAAGTGCCCACTATAACTGTTCTGCAGTCCAGCGCTCTTCTACTTTAATGTTCGGCCTTTTAACTTAACACCCTGCTTTTGTTTGTGGTGTTTTTGGTGTATTTGATCTTAGTTATTTTTTGGAATCTCAGCCAGAACTGACTAAATCCCAGGCAATTGTGTTGTGAATCTATTTTACTATATTTAGTATAATGATTTCAGGAAAGTTACTCTTTACTGTGATGTTTTTGGCCGCAAACAATCGTAGCAAGAAAATGTGATAGCAGCACATCCCTAAGTGGGAGTTTGGGGAATTTCTCTCTCCTTTTATCTCTTCACGCCTCTCTACCTCATCTTTCAGTGTCTCTGTCTGATTTCCTGGTAGCGCTCAGCTCTGGAGGGGAGGGGAGGGGTGCTTTTTGGAAAGAGATCACATGGCTCCAGGTCAGACCGGTTTAGACACACTTCTGTTCACTGCTGAAAAGAAAGATGAAGGGAGGAGTTGCACTATTACACCTGAGGATTCGAGGATTGTCAACCCTCCCTTCAAGTTTAATTTACTTTCAAACTAACTCCCTTCAACCTGTATCTAATCTGTGGAATTCAGATGGGTCACTGCCCAATTCAGTCTGAAAATTAAAAAGCAAACAGATGATCTTGTTACCAAATTTAAATCTGATTCAGCCTCCATGTGCCTGTAAATAGCATTTCTAGCAGACCGCTATGACCCATAAGGTTTTCTAATCTCTGTCGTGTGTGTCCATTTAAATCCTCCTAAATGAGAGTGGAACAGATGGATCATCCGACTAGCTGATTGATTTTCCTCTTCTCCTCATCTGAACCCATTCCTCATTAAAGGGTGATTGACGCAAACATGATTAGATAATGCAATTTATAAACTCAAAGGTGGGGAAAAAACACCAGGCCACCCCTGGGCTTGTCACTAATTTAAACTCTGCACAAATGATAACCGTAATATTCAGAGGCTGCTTAAATGTCAGACAAGTTAGACCTAAACTGAGTTGGATATTTATAAAGATATTTTAATTGAATAAATTAACTTTATTGTCATTAAAACAAAAGTTAAAAAGTTGCCTTGGTGAGCGTAAAGGGCAGGAGGAGAGACAGGACAACATTCAACACAACATACTAATAAAACCATGTATATGAAGAAACATACAACAGATATTACTAATCATTAACCACTATCAATCATTAATAATCACAATTACTCAAACCCACAAGGTGATGAAAACTTGAAATAAGCTTTTGAGCCAGAGGAAAACATCTTCAGAGAATTGTTTTTGTGCTCGCAGCTGTTGCTCTTTGCAGTTTATGTAATTTAAAATATTAAAATAGCGAAGTACAGACGGTCGCGTAATGACAGTAAAAAAAGTGCTGGGTCACCACATTTCTTCAGAACAGCTTCAGTGCTTCTTCTCCAAGTCTTTTTTACTGGAGAAATGAATGGTATTCTTCCAAAAGATGTTCCCTCATTAATACCTTGCATTTGAACAGTATTACCAAGTGTTTATGTCTCCTGAGTTCAGGTTGTTTCCTGTAACACCATCTTTGGAACCAGCTCAGTGTCCCGTATGGGAAGGACCTTGTGGATGTTGTCATTATGGATAGCAGACACTATCACCTTCTTTCTATGCCTTGCCTGCTGGGACTTCAGATACACCCCTCTCCTCATATAGACCATTGTTTACAATCCTCCAGATGCTATTATACATGTGCGTTAAGTGGGCAGCTCGCCATGTTAGCCGGTGTAGGGGGGAGACGGGGGGCCTGTCTCAGACAAAGACCTCCGATTGACATCTGAACAATGGAGCGGGCACACAGCAGCCTCCTGACTGAGGGGAGGGAGGGCACAATGGGTCTTTTTCTGTAGAACCAGGGGAGCAAGAGCCAGGACAGTTAGCTTAGCAGCATAGAGAAATTATAGTGAACCTGCTTGTTCTATACACTTCTCAAAAGCATTTGAAGTATACACATGTGACACTCAGAGATGATTATTGTTTTGGGGGGGGTTAAGTTAAGTCAGATTTGCTTTTATATAGTTAATGTAACTTATAATGTAATTCATACACATTTTAGAGTGCATTCTTGGACTACATGTGGAATTTTTAGCTCTTACATACAAATTATATATACTTTTTTGGGTCAATCACGAACTCTCGTTCCAGACAGGTCCTGGTTTCCATGCATTTTTCAAAAACACAGCTTGCAACTTGCTTGAGTTAGATATCAAAGTTTGTTATGGGTGTGTGGATGGGTGTCTTAAACAGTAGTCAGGTGCACATATGAACATTGAAACAGGTTTTCTTGCTGCTTTTTTGTCCCGTTCATACTGAACATTAAAGGTCAGATTCCTTTTGTATACTTTTCTAACGTTTCGTGATGGGGGACAAAATTCACACTCCTCCATCTGTGTAAAAATGTATTCCAAAGTTTATATGAAGTTAATATCAGGCCTCAGCTGTCTGAGTCAGTCAAATAAAGTGGAGATCTGAACCTGTCCTTTAAGTGGAGTTTGAAAATCTTTTTCTTAAGTCATCTTAATGTAAAACCAGTAATGTAACATTGGCAAAAAGTATGTTGCCTGAAACAGTAGGGAAAGTTCAAATTTGCATATGTCACCAAATGATTAATTGTTATGTAAAGTTTATATGATTTGTGGTCAGTGGACCCTAAAACATGCAAAGAAACTCAAATCGTCACTGATTACTGTTTAAATTCTCGGATAGATAAGGAGCATTATTTCACACACTGAAACATCTGATGCTCTGGTCGTCCCACCCTGTCCAGGACACATCAGCATCCCGTGTCATTGTCGGCCAGTCGTGCCAGTTTGTGCATGGCCTGTCACACAGTTATGAATACTTGCACACAAATCTGAACGCACACGGGTGAGCTAATCAGAGTATGTGCTGCTTAAGTAATACGTTAAATGCATACAGTTGTGGTAAAGCATTGTTGTTTCCAGCTACTGCATGAACATACAGTAGTGCATGTAATCCTGCCCCACAGCACTGTGTTGTTTCCTCACCTACTTTTGCTCCCACTGTCATGATAAAGCCCAACTCCATTTTTATTTTATTTGTGGGTCTGTAAAAATGACCAGTATAAAATGTTGACACTGTTAGTGTGGGTACTTTTTAGTTTAGAGAAGATAAGATCAGGGTTTAGAAAACACAAGAAGAGTGTCATATCTATCAACAGCATCATGCATGATGTTTTGGTTGAAGCTCACGGCCTTTTTATGTTGACAAAAATTGTCCTTTTTGCAGCAACATCAGTTAGTTATAGTTATTTCTTTAGTTAAAACAAGAGATCTAAATACCTGGCAGTTCTTTAAAAAATATATGAGTTGTTGATTGAGTTTATCTAGCAACTGCATCAAAGCCACTATCACAAACGTAGGCCTATTAGGACCGATTTGGAGTAAAATGCTTTTGACCTTGTTTGCAATGCAGCTGTGAAGAAAGAGGCCATTCTTCTGTCGAGAGAAACTGGGATCCTAGTTCTCTTTGGAGAGGAAGGAAGTCAGGCTGGCAGCCTGGGGCAGAGAGGGGGAGAGAGAGAGAGAGAGAGAGAGGGATAGAAAGATTGTGTGAGTGAGAAAAGCTCAGAAAGTCGGAGTGGGACAAAGTGAGAGAGAGCAACAATATACAGTGTCTCAAAGTATGTGGACACAAGAACATATCACCAATATAATAGTAATATTATTAATAATAATAGCTCTCAGAGCAGTGATTACAAAGTGCTTTACAAGGGCAAAGGGGAAAAAAGAACAATATAAAACCTACTTATCACAAAGTTATTTTACAACTGAATGCACACCTGCAGACAAGTGTGATTTTTGATCATGTCATTCCATGACAATTGCCATTAATCTGAAGGTAAAACAGCCGCCACTTTTCTGGTTTCAGTCTTTCCTGGCTACAGGGATTGATGTCCAAGAGCATCAGTGAGGTCCAACACTGATGTTTGGCGATAATGTTGCTCACAGTCGATGTTCCAGTGCATCTTCTAACGTGTTCGATGGGGTTGAGGTTAGGGCGCTGTGCAGGCCAGGAAAGTTCTTCCACACCAAACTGGAAAAACGGTTTCTTTATGGAGCTTGCTTTGTGCACGGGGGCTTTGTTTACAACCGGGTAGGAAAAACACAAACTGGTGACACAAAGTTGGAGGAATGCTATTGTCTAAAATAGTATTTTATGCTGCAATATTAACACAAGAACATGAACTCAAAGAGAGAGAGAGGAACACAAACTGCATCTTTATCTCAACACATTATTGTTGTCAAATATAATGACTTCCTTATTGATAGAGGGCATGAAAAAAAAACCTGTGAGATAGTAACATGAAATGGTGTGTGCTTGGACAGATTGGAAACATGAATTCATTTTCATAAATATAAAAAAATTGCCAAGTTCAAGGAACAATATAAAGCATCCTGACTGAAAACATCACTAACTGGCATGCAGCAGGTAATTAAAACTGCTAAGCAGATCATTGGTAGCCATCTCCCGAGCATCAGTGATAACGGTGAGCTGAGGTGCCCGCAGAGCCCAAAGGATACTAAAGGGCAGTACCCACCCAGCCACAGCCTGTTCACCCTGCTGCCGTTTGGGAAGACATATAGAAGTTTCTGCTATCAGACTCTTAAACTCTAATTCATCCTCAGCACTGCTCCATTGAATATAGTTTATTTCTGTTTACCATTTTTAAACTGTACTCTTTGTTACTGTATATTGTCTGCTAAAAAGCAGAAGGGAGTTGCAAACTCAATTTCACTTTACAACCTGTTGTAATGTGACAAATAAATATACCTTTCACCTTGTACCTGCACACACTCTGCCTGTGCACTCACTGCACATGAAAGTGTGTTTTGGGGAAGTAGCTTTGGAGGGAGGCCTGAATGGAGGGGTGGGATTTACTTTAGATTGGATACTTTCACAATCCAGCTGTGTCTTGCTAGTTTCTCCAATGTTACCTAACCTAGCTTTAATAAAGGTTAATATTTACATTTTACTCATACAATTTCCTGCAGAATGGATGTCCTTGAACTCAAATCATCCAGGTGCCACTTTGGTACTCTCATAGGAGGGCCACAGCAGCATTAAACATTCCTACTCCAACTTATTTTGAATATTTTCCTTTTGATTTTCTGAAATAATAGTAAATTAAAATTGTACTGAAGTAAAAAAGTACAATATATACTTTACTCAAATTTAGTTTCAAGGATATGTAACTCAAAAATGTACTTAAGTAATTCACATTGGGCCAAATCTTGCAAACTGAGAAACATACTTTACAAAAAAAAATGCAAGCATCAGTTTTATACTTTAATTTAACACTGAACTAACAAATGTAATCCCTGAATACTTTGTTGCATCATACTTGATTTTAATCCACACCTGTGCTCCTTCTCACACAACTGAAGCACCTTTGCCTTGATGGTGGTTGCAGTTGAAATCCTGAATAGCTAAAGCTTCAAGACGGGCATCAGTTAGTAAGCCTGGACCTGTACTTTTCAGTTCATAGTTCATAATTGAGAAAACAATCTCACAACAATCTGGGAAGTCTCAGAAATTGTCCAAAAATATCTGCTTTTCCTCGTGCCTCCCTTGAATGTGGTTTTCAGTTCACCGTTAGACTGCATGTCAATACGTTTCTTTTGCAACGAACAACAAACATGGCATGTTTATATTTCAAGCACCTGCTGCACAGTGCCTGTTAGTGTATAATGCAGTGCTGCACAACTGTTGGACCTGCTTTTTCCTCTTGTAGCTTTCTTTGTACCAGCGCCATCAGTCCATTAATTCTGCCATGACATAAGTGGGCCTTCCAGTCCAGCTCCGTGGTGATCCAGAACCAGTGGCACTTCTCATTATTGCCATTGATGAAAACTGCGAGCAAAGCCTCGTCACTTTTATCTGTGACTTCATCGAGCGCTACAGAGTACGCAGTAAAAGCTTTAACTTTATGACATTGCTGATCATAAATGTCTCTTGATAACAAGCTGATCCGCTCCGCCACTTTGTTTGCCCGTCGAAGTTACATATTTGAACTAGATCTTCTTCTTTTTTTCTGCACATAAAATATCTGCCACTTTCAACACGCTGTCCTTCAAACTGGCCTTCGTTGGTTATTAATTCACTTTCCACATAACTTGCATCAGCTGCAGGTTCAGCATCCTCCTTGATAGAAATCCTCTCTTTAGCTGCGTGGCTGTTGTCCTCTCGTCTCCATGGTAGCCTTCTTCTCGTTGCTGTCCATGTTTAGTGTCCAGTAGTAATGCTTGATATTATATTCCTTTAAAACTGTAGCTTTTATGTTGCATATCAGGCAGGTAGCTTTTCTGTTAAACTCCTTTTTAGATCACCTTACCTTTCACCGTGATAAACAAAATGATTTAAAATTTATGTTTTTATTTTATTTATTTTAAATTGGTGGCTTGAACTGGCATGAAACAGGTATAAATAAAATAATAATTTGACAGGCCAGTTTTTGTTATTTTTTTCCCATCGCCTAAAAGGCCAGACCTAGGGAGAGGGCCGGATGTGGACCTGGAGTTTGAGCCCCCTGTCCTTGATAGTAGGTCTGCATGCAGCTACGCTTTTGATTGCATTTGTAGTTTGTAGGAATTTTATTGGCAGTGGCCTCCTCATACAATGTGATACTGTTAAAAGTTAAATGGGGCAGATTTTGTTATGTTTTACAATTTTTTTTTTTTTTTTTTGCCATTCTGTAATATTGTGATATCCTGTTTTCAGTGGTTTCTGGTCAGGCTACTTATTTATTACTGGACTATGCAGAATTCTAGACTGAAAGACGCTTTTCTTACCGTACAGACGTGATAGTGGCATCGACTTTCCGTCAGAAAGCAAATAAGCACATTTCCCAAATGTAAAACTATTATCTAAGTATGAAGTCCAAAATATTGCCAAATGTTTTAATTAAGCCTGGGCAGGGTTGTTTGCTCTTTTCATCCTAGCTGGGAGTGCTGATAAATACATTTTAGAAAAGTCAATGTGTTGTTTCAGAACTTCAACACAGAAAGACGCAACTTTAAAAAAAATGCGGAGTAGTTCTGAACTCATAATGGTAATAAAAAATTAAGGAATTTTCTTTCATATGTTGTATTTAATTATATTCCTAAATGGTGTGTCTTCAGGTTTGAGAAGGGGAGGATCTACAGCTACATCGGAGAGGTGGTGGTGTCTGTCAATCCTTACCGTGCCATGAACATCTACAGCCGTGACGTCATAGAGCAGTACAAGGGCCGGGAACTGTACGAGAGGCCGCCTCACCTCTTTGCCATCGCTGACGCTGCTTACAAAGCCATGAAGAGGAGGAACAAAGACACTTGTATTGTCATCTCAGGTAACACAGGAAGACAGAGACTACAAGGACAAAGCACTTTTTTTTCAAAAAACAAATGTTTCATGTGGTCAAAAGCTGTGTGGTAGCCTATTACGGTCTGTGGTGGCAACATGGAAAAACCATGCAGAGGATGAAGCACCACTCAGTGGTCAGAGGGGGAACTGAGCCCCTCTGAACCCTGATCTCATATTATGAATCTATACCAAGGCAGAAATGCAGCTAGGCCTAATAATGTGACTTAAACATTGGTATAGTGTACTGAAATATTTTTGTGATACACAGGATAGATTTTAAAATGAAAATGAGTATGAAACAGAAAAACAAGAAAGGCAAATTAATGCTGACAAAAATGATCAACTTAATCTAATATTTTCAATGTTTACAATTTTGACTCTGTTCGCATGTTCAGTTATTTAAATCACATGAGGTTTGGTAGTTCAATTTGCAGGGAAGTAAGCATAAAATTTGCATCACGTTTTTTTTTTTGCAGGGGAAAGTGGAGCCGGAAAGACAGAAGCCAGCAAGTATATAATGCAATACATTGCTGCTATCACCAATCCCAATCAGAGGGCTGAAGTTGAAAGGTGAGCTGCTGTTTTGACACTGTTAAACCTGAGCACACTGCAGAAAATGTGCACAATGTTTAGTTTGTTGACTAAACAGCCAATAATATCAGCCAGGGAGGGTTTCTTCTGTAGATTCCTACATTGTTGCACAACAAACAGTTCACTGCAGGGTACAAGTTACACAGATACACATGATATTTTAATGTCAGGTGAAAATGGTGTCACAAGTCCACCTTAGAGTGTAACAAATGCTCCAAATGATTTCCAAAACTGGGTTTCTCATGTAACAAAAGGTCTTTAAGAATGGCTCATTCATAATTATTAGATTCAAAGAGACAGTGCAGTGATGTTTATTACATGTCACTTTTATTATCTTATTTATTGTAGTTAGGGTTATGTATGTTATATAAACCATTCACACAGAAAATACATAGAAATGACTCAATGCTGTTGAGAAGGCTGATGGCAGCAGGGAGAAATGAGCTTTTAAATCGATTGGTCCTGCACCTTAGTAGGTTATATCTAGGACTAGATGGGAGGAACCTGAACTCCAAGAGTCAGAAAAGTCTCATTGTCATTTTCCAAGAATTAATCTTGCCTGTAGTCAAAGTCTCTCAGATCATAGCGAGATATAGTTACAGCTCAACAAGGCTATAGACCATATCACTGGCAACTGAGTGTGTGTTCCTGTAGAACAGCCAGCCCTCACCACACCAGAGGAGAAATTACACCACATTACAGGCTGGTTATTTTAAGAGGAAAGCAAGCAATAGCCTTTGATTTAAAGTTAACAAAATGTAGGTGAAAGATAAAGATAAGATTTGTAAAGGGGCACCAGTTTTACGGTCAACTTTACAGTAACAGTTACAGTGAATACCAACTGCTGATGATACATTTGAACAAACTGTATAAAAATCTACTGGATATAAACCCCCACTGCTGCCTTCCGCTTCTACGTTACCTAACTGCAAATGTACACACACTGAACTAACACGATACACATAACAGTGTAGAATATAATTTCATACAATGTAGGTCATCATGATCTAACTTGGGATACAGAACATTTTTTTAAGAGTTGATCTCAAAACTCTCTGATCTAAAGAGGTATAAAGTCGAAGGCTGTGGTGGTTTTGATCTTGGTGTAGTGGCACATGTGGGCCTACAGATGGGGCTCTTTATCACACCGCTTCACATTATGAGTCACTCTTTCAATTTGGTTGTACCGCTCTTGACCTCTCAACCTGTAATATCATCCTGCCTCCACACAGGGTAAAAAACATGCTGCTTAAATCCAACTGTGTCTTGGAGGCCTTCGGGAACGCCAAGACCAACCGCAACGACAACTCCAGCCGCTTTGGCAAGTACATGGACATCAATTTTGACTTCAAGGGAGATCCCATCGGCGGCCACATCAACAACTACCTGCTGGAAAAGGTAAAGGCGTGTCAACTAGCCACAGAGATGAAACGAAGGGCAGTCATACCTGTTACCTGGAGATAGTGAAGTCATTTCGAATAATGAAGTCTGTATTGTATTTTGTATTTTATTGTATTGTAAGTGCAGATACTATTGTACTTATACTATTGTAGAAGGCAGTTTGTTTAAACTTTACATTATAGTTTGCATCTTGAGTACATGTTATGTAATTTTCTCAAACGAACAAAATAGGTTTATTATAGTGCGTTGTTTCAGCCAAGTGTTTCTGTGCTGATAATTCCCACACAGTAGTGTTGATGATAAACAAGATACTGCAGGAAATTAAAACCCCATTCTGCTGCACACATTAGGTAGGATTTTCTCTAATCTAATCTGGAGAGCCGTCCCTTTTTCAGGCTTGCAGACACTAATCAAACATAAATGAGAAAGGAACATCACTCTTGGGTTAAACAACTCCAATCTCAACCTGTGACAAAGGGTTGCAGGTAGATATAGCTCCATTTTAAAGGGTCACAAGTCTAATTGGTAACCACTGGCCTAGGGCGTAATATAGTGACTATCCCTCACACCTTTTTTTTGTTCAGAGAAGTGCCTTTAAAACTGCTGTAATGTTACGCTGTTTTTTTGTGTCCCCCTCCCACCTAAAAAGTCCAGGGTCATTTTCCAACAGCCAGGAGAGAGGAGCTTTCATTCATACTACCAGGTAAGTGTGTGTGCGTGTGTGTGGGTGCACGTGTGTTTGTGTGCAAAGAAAGCATATGTGTACACTGTGTGTGTGCGTGCAGTCATTTATTTTGTTTTGCATGTTCGCATGTGAAAGACTTGACCTGCAGGAAAATGAATTAATGCAAAATTTCAGAGACATCAAGAGACCGATTTGTTCCCGCATGTAGGAGTTTAGTGAGTTGAAAATGAGGCCACAGTTGTGTGTGTTGGATGCTGAATGTGAAAGAGTGAAGAGGTCCTTGCTATAGATGAATTAAATTAAAACATAATGGGCATGCAAGCGGCTCAGCCTGCACTATGTACATAATTTATGAGTAAACAGGTCCGAAATTACAGTTGGCACCAAGAAAATGAGTTTACTGCACAAGAGATTAATAAAGTAAAAATGCAATAAAGATACTGTATGAAGTGTTGTAAGTAAGGTGTGTGCTTTTGTTTTCCACTAGCTACTCAGAGGAGCTCCAGATTCCCTGTTACGCTCTCTTCACATCCAGAAGGACCCGACTGCCTACACCTACATCAAAGTTGGAGGCCAGATTAAGGTAGTCCAAACAATTAACATAGGCATAGAAACAGACAAACAACAACAAGTGTATGAAAACCCAGAAATTTCTAAGAGAGTGTCAGTGTGATATTAAGTTTCTTTGCAGAGGGATATATACAAATAACACAACTTACAGATGTGTTTCCTCACCACAGTTTACATATTATTTAAACAAACCACACAGATCACATTTAGAGACAGTAATTCAGTAATCAGCATCTATGTATTACTGTCCAGAGGAGTGTTTTTTTTTTAAGGTGTCTTTATTTAGACCTCTGCTGTGTGCTGCCGTCTTTTCATGAGCTTAATGAGAAGGAACAAAACCACACAACAAACAGCCCAACGTCATGGAACACAATACAACCAAACAGCTGAGGTTGCGGTTTGTACACTGCGTGCCTCAGCGGCTTTTTTTTTTATAACGAGGCATCACAGTTGAACATCAGTTTGTGATTTAATTAACTGTGAGAATATGATACCCTGGCTACGTTCATTAGAAGAGAAATGGAAAGGCGGTGACTCTGGGACAAAACACAAACACACTGGAAATGTTTGATATTTGCTTCAGCAGAAATTGCAGTGATTGATCCAATCAAGTCTAATGTTGTTTCCTTTCAGTAATTTGTTGCCATCCTTCTCCAACATTTGTCCTTTCTCTCTCCAGTCGTCCATCAACGACGGGGCTGATTTCAAAGCTGTAGCCGATGCCATGAAAGTGATCGGTTTCACGGGGGATGAGATTCAGACTGTTTACAAGATCCTGGCCACCATCCTACATCTGGTAATACTCGATAACATCAAATCCCTGCTCATTTCTCACACCAGCTGTGTCCCCGCGTGGGCTTTGTGTATGTAGAATTTATTTCCATATTGGCAAAGTGAACCAGGAGTTTCTAAGCTGGATTTTATTTTCAGAGAAATATCTTTGAAAGAACTGTTTAATTTAAAACCAAGTAATTAACCCAGTTATTAACTGAAACTTCATTTGTAGATAAACTTTACATTTCAGAGCTTAACTTCTATATTTCTATTTTCTATTTATTTAAGGACAGCACACATTAATCAGCATTACTGTAAATGTGCAGTGTTAGCCTACTGGCTAATTTTCAACTGTAGTCCTCCGGCAAGATGTTTTAAAACCTTTAAAAATGAAAAAACATTGAAACATTATAAAAACAACAAAACAGAAGAATTCTCCCAACATAAACCATGTGAAACATCCAGAAACAGTAAAACATCAGTACAGTAACAACAGACACCATTTAGACACAGCTAGCCATGCAAATAACACGAAGCAACAACACACAACCTACTTTCGTAGGCAGGACAACAATAAACAGTACACATGAATAAAAATACATTTAAAAACAGAGTCTCTAGGTTGCATTAGCAGCTGATTAAATATAATTAATTGGAAGTGTACCACTTGTACATTTCCAATGTAATACCAAATTACATAGCCGTTTCCAGGAACCTTCCTATTATAAAAAATATGTTTATTTGCTTTCTTGTCAAGAGTGAGATGAGAAGATACCATTTCCATATTGGTGTGCTAAACAAGATGCTAGAGCTAGTTGATTAGCTTAGTTTAGAAAAAAGACAGGAAACAATAGGAGACGGCAGATATGAAATTGGCATCCATGTTCTTGTCTTACTCAAAAAAGTGCATTTTCAAAAACATTGAACTTTCCCTTAACCACAATGTTATGCAATAAAGAATCCTGTTTGGCATCTCTTGCAGGGCAACCTGACATTCGGGGTGGACGGTGACGTGACCTTGATAGAGAACACAAAGCTGGTGTCTGTGATCAGGGAGCTGCTGTCCACCAAAGAAGAAAACGTGGAGAAGGCACTGCTCTACCGCACTGTGGCCACGGGTCGAGATGTCATCGAAAAACAGCATACGGCACAAGAGGCCAGCTACGGACGGGACGCTCTAGCCAAGGTTATTGTTGGGAAGATCGAAAATTACATGTTGTCTGTGAAGCACTTTCTCTGTAGTGGGTTGCAAAAAAAAGAAACAAAAAACAACAGCACTGGCTTGCTGATGCCCGCAGGGTTGTGACATTTCGCTAAGTGCTTGGCGATATTTTTACTGCAATTCACACAAGGATGAGTCACAATGTTATGACTCCAGACAGAGGCTGGAGACTGCGGAGGAAGCAATGTATGTAGGCAGATTCAGGACCAGCACTGTGGGCTGCGAACAAACGTGTGACTCACTGATATTTTGACATTTCACCCACAGCGGTCCATCTGTAACTGCTCATTTTATGTGTGCTAGACTACTATGTGCTTTGTGCCCTTGAGCAGGGCACTTGCTCACCAGCTGGACAGCAAATTAGTCTACAACACACACACTGACCCCACACTAACATTTTGTTATCCTCAGGCCATGTATGAGCGCCTGTTCTGCTGGATTGTGGGACGAATCAATGACATCATTGAGGTGAAAAACTACGACGCCAGAGTCCACGGGAAGAACACAGTCATCGGGGTGCTGGACATCTATGGTTTCGAGATTTTCCAGAACAACAGGTTTGAATGAGACAGAATATTCCACCAATGTAAAAAGGTATCAGAACATCTGCATCCTCGTAAAACTCCAAAGAGAGCGACAAGGGGATTTCACTCAATTACACTTGTTAGGATTGTGGAAAGAATTTTAATCCACTTTCCAAATTTGTTCTAATCTAAGCCATAGCCCTACATTTTAGACAACTTTGATTTAGAAATATGAACCATCAGATTTACCACTTTAAACTGAGTGGTGAGCCCACATGCGTATTGACAACTTTACGATTGTATTTTATTGGTTGTAACACACAGCAATGATCACACCTCTCTGTACAGCGTTAGAAATGTAAGAGGTTGCATCCATAACAGAAGATAACATTCATTGTCCTCTTTTTCTTGTGCTGTAGCTTTGAACAGTTCTGCATCAACTACTGTAATGAAAAGCTGCAGCAGCTTTTCATCCAGCTGGTGCTGAAGCAGGAACAGGAAGAGTATCAACGAGAAGGCATCCCCTGGAAACATGTACGAAAGGATATTTTTGGTTCTACTTTGTTTAATTTATTTTCTTTATGGTTGGGGTTATGTGTTTTCATTTCCAATGCCATTGTTGGGGCTAATTTTTCAGTGGATGCTGGACTTTTCTCAATCTTTCCAAATATTATAGAGCAAAGTTTAATAGCTTTGACTTTGTAGAGTCAATAAAGATTTCAGGAGATTTGTTGGACTACTTTTATTTACATGGTTGTTGAAGTACATAGCCTACTGTATTATCTTAACACTGTCTTTTATCCTCTGTGTCCTTTGTTGTTAGATTGATTACTTCAATAATCAGATCATTGTGGATCTGGTGGAGCAGCAGCATAAGGGCATCTTCTCTGTGCTGGACGAAGCCTGTATGAATGTGGGCAAAGTCACAGATGAGGTTTTCCTCCAAGGACTCAATGGCAAGCTGGCCAAACACGCCCACTACACCAGCCGCAAGGTAGGAAACACTAAGTACAGATCTGACGTATTGTAATTTTCACAATACAAATTTTAATTACTGTGTTTTTTCTCTGTAACGACATAATTAAAACTCCTCTACCTCTAGAGAACATGACTTTAGCCGCACAGTTTTCACCTCTTTAGCTGATGTCAAAAGTGCCTAAATAGCTTTCTTGACATGTTTATTTGGGTTTGAATCTGGACTTTCCCTTGTATTTCTTTTCACACTTGTGTGAATTACATTGAATTTATAATATTTTTGATACTAGTAAAGACAGAACAATTACAACGTAATAATAAATAATAATTTAAGTCATTTATCAAGCATCGTTTTATGGTTCTAGCATCTCAAATGTGAAAATATGCTGCTTGTCTCTATCTTTATATTGAACTGAATACTTTTGGTTTTGGACTTTTGCTCGGATCTCAATCACCTTAAGATCAAGGAAATTATAGGTGGCATTTCCCACTATTTTCTGACATTTAATAGACCAATTGGACATCACAATTAATCTATTATTGAAAAAATACTTGGCATATTAAAATATAATAAAAAATAATTTGGTGGTGCCAAATTATTTTACATATTCCTGGCATAACTTGCAAATAAAATCAAAGGAGCAGCACAATAAAAAAAACATTATTCTTAATATAAACATCAAGCAATACATCAGATTCTGGTGGTGCAGGATGATGCTGTAGTAACTTGAGAACACCAGAGGGCAGATGACACCATGCAGTAAGTAACCATTAGCGGCCGAGACAAGAGCCTGAACATGATCCTGTTAGTTTTAATAATCAGGAAGGCTTACAATCTAATTCACTCTAATGGCCTGTACGGGCAGTAAACGTAAGCCAATTTACTTTGCTAACATCCACGGTTTCTGTTTGGGATCAGATGACTTGGATAAATTGAAAGTCAGTCATCATCCCTGATCTAGGGTCAGTGTATTTCTGGTCTGTGCAGATGTTTAACATATAAAAATAATGTTTGGGACAGCTGATGAAGTAGACTTCAAACCGCAGCGGCGTTTTTAAATGATCACAGTTTTCTCTACTGCCACAAGGGGGCATCAGCTGTCCGAGAGAGCGGGCAGGAGTCTGACTCAACACTTTGCACAAGTGATGTCACTGCCAGCCAATGGGACCGTGTGGAGCTGGTGCTCTGCTGTGTTAGAATGGGTGTTGGGAGAAGGAGGCGTGAAGGGAGGTGAAAGCGATGTGTTTGCAAATTTATGAGGAGAACCAAGCAGAGAAACAGAGAACTGATGAAAAGAGAGGGAGTGTGATGGTGGTGCAGAAGTCGTATGTAAACATCCGTATGCTCTACATTTCTGGTACTTGTGCAGTAGATCAAAATACTTCAAGCAACAGGCCACAAAGTGAGGCACCTTGTAAAAAAAATAAAAACTATTGAGAGGCTTCCGGGAAACTACACATTCCCATGCGATGCAAAGAAAGAATATTGAGCCAACCCAATGGGCACTGAACCCTGCAGTCACTGTTGCTCATTAAAGTGAATAAAGTGACAAGGGAACTGTGAATAAAGCAAGGTTAAGTCAAGATGGGGTAGAGATTGCACAGTACTGCAGGGTATATTGATTCGTGAAGCTTCCCTTCACTACCATCATCTTGGAGTCAATAAGCTCCCTGCTGTCGCCCTTCTGCTGCTGCTCCTCTGGCAGCAGACTTTAAAAGAAATGAAGGGTTGAAACTTACAGTGATCCAGCTGTTACTTCCTGGAACCAATATTGGTATGAATCAATATAAGCCAGGGATCTTTTTTTCCGTGGTGTTGCCAGGCAACATTATCGTAATGGACTTTTTGTCAGGAGTAGTGTGAATTGTTGGGGGCTTTAGTAGATCTCCAGGGCATTTGGGGGGATAGATAGTGTGTATTACCATTTAAATTAACAGTCACGAAAGTTAATTTGGAAAAGAGTGCATAAAAGACGAGGCTTTCATGTAACTTTCTGGCCAAATCTCCTGGGGCAAAGGGACTTCCCCCATTTAGCATTAATAAGCACTAAATACCCATTACATATGTAGTTTAAACACACTATATTGTGGTGGACGTTTGTCTGATTTATGCATAGTATTTTTCAACAATTCTCCTATGAAGATATATTTTATATTGTTACAGCTATATCGTTCATGCATTGTGCATCACTCATTATCTGACACCCTCCACTGATGGGTGACCACAGACCACATATCTCCCAACAACACATAGTGTGTTATAAACTGTTTACGAGATGTTTAGAAACCGTCTATAAATGTTAAATAGGGTGTGTTACAGTCAAGTGATGCTCATGTTCATATTTGTGGTATTGCTTAAATGATATTCTGTACAAAATAATACAAAAACATGAGTTGACTATATGACTATATTTGACTTCTTTCATTACCTACAAAGAAACATTTTTTTTTCATTAGATTGATCCTGATTTAACCTTGTTAGCTTTAACTTCATGAAAAGATACTAAAAAGTGAAGTTTATAGATTTAAATATTCTTACATATGGTTCTGTTTCCTTTCCTAAATAGGAAAATACACTGCTAGCATTAGGTGTGCTATGCTGGATTCGTACAGTGAACACAACAGAGCCACATGAGTTGAGTGAAACCATGGGTCCAACACTAGGAGAAGCTCCTTTTGTGGTTTATGGTGATTGAATATTGTCTGTGGACAGATGTTTCTGCACATTGATTGATATGATTAATTAACAACTCATTAATAGTAATAGATTCCAATGTGATGTAGCATTGGAGTCTCAATATCAGATAGATCTGTTGTTCTAGGCCAGCTAAAGACGACCTAACCTAAACCTACAGGAACCAGGGGAAAGACAGAAACATAAAACGGACTAAAAGATGTTATCCTTTGGATTTAGTGGTGGCATTTGATGAGTCCACATGTTGTGTGCCGGCACCTAATCTCCTCTGTCGCGTCTTCATCAGTGTCCGAAACTTCTTCACACCTGAACCGGGCTCACAATATTTCTTCAACACTTAGCACCACCATGTGGTCATATAAATATTTGCAGTCTGTATTAACGCTCTATGATATTCTTATAGTAGAGATTGAATGCACCTGTTAATGAGTGAAGTGAGTAGTTGCTCAATGGAAACTGTTTATTGTTCATTGTGTGAAATCATAGTAAAGGAAAGCTTATGATGGAACACGTGGTTTGTTCTGTTGCACTTGCACAATATGAAATTATGATGAATATATTTTACAAGCATGTGCGATGTATACCAACACAAGTAAAATGAATAAAAACAAAATATATGTTGCTTGTGTTGATATACTATTTTTTTTCTAAAAGTGTACTTTCCTAGTCTTTGTTGTTTATGTTACATTCCAAAGAAGGGTTTGTTTAAGTTCAGGTTTGGATTAAGACCTTCAGAGGGCTGAATTGCTCTCAGTCAAAGAAAAAAGAGAAAAAGAAATATTCTTTCTGTATATTAATGTGACCCAAAATAGACAGCCTATCCCACACTCATGCTGCAAATTAGCTCTTGGGGAAGTTTTGAAAAATTCAAGCCTGTGAGGCTACAAAGTGTAAGCGAGCTCTGCAGACTTTAACACCCACTGGTGCTCTCCAGCCTCACATAGCTCACATCTCCTCGAGTCTGTCTGCCAGGATAAAAGTGTGAAGGTGGGAAAAAAAAGTGCCAGAGAGAGGAAGAGAGTTGCACAGGGAGAGACTGGGAATTAAATATGAGAGAAAGTGAGATATGCACATCAAGGGAGAGAGAAGGGTTGAGACATGTAGAGAGGGAGAATACAACCAGGGCTAGAAATACAGGAAATTCTGATTTATGTAGCACCTGTATTAGTGATATAATTTAACACATTTTAAGGCTCCAAATCTACAATGTGAAGTGGCTCGCTTGTGGTGACAGACCCACAGAGAATCACTCAAACCTGCAGTGTGTATTTCATTGTTTTGGTTCTAATCCACAAACTTCTCTCTCATCAACCTCATTCCCAGCAGCAGCAGCAGCGGGCAGCTGTTTTCAAGTGAAATGCAGTACTTCTCAAGTAAACCCGCTGCGCACTCGAACCAGCACCAAAAGGGGGACAGACAAAATTAGCAACTAGCTGGTGAACACAACAAAGCATTTAGCTAAAAAGACAAATATTTTTCTCAGGAGTTAGTGGAGGCAAAAACGGCTAAAAAGAGAGTGAATATTAGACTTACATCAATCAGGTAGCCCGAAGAACAGCTCCAAAGAAAAGCTCCTGAACACTGGACTGTGTGTAAAATGACCAACTTTTACACCCCCTCCCCAGTGGTAGGATCTAAGGACACTGTGGAAGACAGCTTTGAGTACTGTTACCCTCACACATAAATTGCTAATGACAGCTTTAATGAAAAAGAAAATCTACAAATTCCTCGTTCATAGTGGGAC
>JAPMOB010167728.1:0-12000 GCA_029875015.1 Lepomis gibbosus
ACAACCTTCCTAATGGGAGTCCCGCACAGGACTGAGCTAAAGTATAAGTATACACAGATTTTAATGAAAGGGACAATTAAAAAGTAAACGGGACTGGGGCGGGACAGAATTCATAGGTCCGTCTTTATATCTAAAGATGCTCTTCTAATATGAATAAGGACTTTATTCTGATAGCGTGGATTTATTTTTTACTCTTATGGGATTGTGATGGGACAGGTGTGAAAATCCACTCTGTGTCACCCCCTAGTTTAGTCTTGTTTCCTCTTTTGGAGACACGAGTTCATAAAAGATCAATATTAGTTGATAAATAGCCAGTATCTCGGTTCAACCTCCCGCTCATCAAATAACCCGTGTGTGTTTTCAGTTCCAGCAGGATATTGGTTCAGATTTAACCCTTAAACAGCTTTTGTCCGGTGTGTCTGTGTGTCTGGATGCTTCTCCTCCCCCTGTTACCCAGACCAGCCCAGCTGGAGATGGTAGCCCCCCCCCCCCCGTCTGGTACTCGTATATGCACAGTGACCTTTGCCTTTTGTTGCCAGGGTTACCTGTGTCTGCCCTACATGGCCCTGCAGCAGCATCACCTCCTCTCAGACGTGACGGTGCGCGGCTTCGTTGCAGGGGCGACCAACATCCTCTTCCGCCAGCAGAGGCACCTCAGTGACGCAGTTGTTGATGTAAGTCCTGCATGTATGTAGTTATTCTGGGCTCAAAGTGAACCTTAAAGGTCCAGTTTGTAATATTCAGGAGGATCTAGTGACAGAAATGCAATTTAAAATCCATAACTATGTTTTCAGTGGCGTATAAAGACTTTTCATAATGAACCGTTAAGTTTTATTACCTTAGAATGAGACATTTCTATCTACATACGCTGCGGGTCCTCCTACATGGAAGTCGCCATGTTGCGCGGTCGTGTTTCTACAGAAGCCCAAAAGGACAAACAGCTGTACAGAGCTCATTTTGTCACTATGTTGAATGGGAAGAGGAAGAAGTAGTATTAGTAGTAGTCATGTCGTTTATTAGAAGTAAGTAGAGAAGTAACTCGACAGAGCGTGTTGGCCGCCGTAGCTTTTCCTACGTGCTTGAATAGGGTGGGGTGAGAAGTGACTGATGGTGCATTCATGTGGTGTCGGAATAATCAGAATCATATTTTCCTCCTTAAATCTTTATTGCAGAAAGAGGTATAATTAAGACACAGATGATAAAAGCTTTGCCCGGGTAGTCCATATTAAATAAAGATATTAAAAGAGGAACATACATTGACAGTTTTCAGAGCCTTTTTGTTGTTGGATTTAGGAATTAAATTTATATAAGATATCGTAGTTGTCTGCGTGTTGTGCTCTGATAAAAATCCAACACAATAGTAGCATCTATGTTTATTCCATATTCAGACTTAAGAGCACACGAATGCACCAAAGTCGGGAGAACGAATTCATAACTCGGGAAATGAGACCATCCTAGGAGCATGTGAACGCACCGTGAGCCGTTAGTTGCAGTTCTCAACCCTCACCACTAGATGCCACTAAAACTTGCACACTGAACCCTTAAAGTCTAATTTTCAAGTTAAATACCGGATGTGTTTTTGTGTTGTAGGTGGAAGAAGCCAGTGTCCAGATCCAGGACCCCGAGCTCCGGAAGATCCTGAGCCTGACGACGGCGGACCTGCGTTTCGCCGACTACCTGGTCAAACACGTGACGGAGAACCGAGATGACGTTTTCCTGGACGGGACGGGCTGGGAGGGCGGAGACGAGTGGATCAGAGCCCAGTTCACCCTCTACATCCACTCCTTACTGTCCTCTGCACTACAGCAAGGTAGGAAGACTCAGGACTCCCTCACGGACTTCGTTGTTCCTTAAAATTAATTAATCGTGCCGCTTTTTCCTTCACTCTCCGTTAAAGGGTTATTTTTCTTACTTACCCATTAATAAGGTGTTTAATCCAGAGTATCTGCAGGCTATAAAACATCTGGAGTTAGTCTTTAAATATATTTGATCTAAACTGAAGGATTAAATTATTTTAAGTACAGTCTATTTTTAACCTTAAATCCAAAATGGCTTAGCTTAAAATCTTTGGAAAGACCGTACATATACAATGTTTTACTTCATCTGCTGAGACCATTTTCCAAAGCATTCATATATTTTAGGATGGATTGATCTGCCAACTGATTTTCACTGCCATTTGAAATTAAACATAATCTATCACAGTGAACGTTGATCGCCTTAATTGTTTATCAGATTACATTGTCTTACATGGTGAAACAGTTGAAAACAGGGTCCGTTTTGAGAAACTACATTTAAATGTGTGACATATGATCTTTTTATTAGGGGTGGGGGGAAAAATCGATACAGCATGGTATCGATATCTTATCATATAAATTGCAGATGAGAGTTTTAACTTTTTGGTGCTAGAATAATAAAATCTATTGCTTTTTTAGTCCAGTAGAAAACTTAACAAAACCATATAGAGGACTGAAAAAGCAATACAGAGAAATGTACCTTTTTAGATAAACATATGTTGACAAAGTTTGACTTTAGGGACCTAATAATAAATTGCAATATGTCTCAATATATTAAAAATTGCAATAAAATCGAATCGCAACATAAATATCGTGATAATATCGTATCGTGGGCCCCTACTTTTTATTAATAAAATAATCCCTTACTTACTGAAACAACATGATTAACTCACATAACCTGTATTCCTAAAAACAGAAATCAAACATAATATCGGGAGAAAATAATAAATAAACTAATTCAATTAACATTAAGAGATAACACAGTTTTATTATCTCTGATATCATTTGCCTTTCCTTGATTATTGGCATTTATACCTTCTAAGATAAATTAGTGCTCGACAGACGAAAGAAAAGCCAGACTTTGTTTCTTCTTAATGTCAAAGATAAAAAAATCATTTTTTTGCTCGTGGACACAGTTCAACAGAACAAAAACAAGCTTTTCATATCCAAACATAAGGTTACAAATTCAAAATAAACACATAACATCCTCATAAAAACCAAAAAGCATTTGTGTTGTTAATATGTTTTTACTGCACATTAAAACGCTGAATGTTTTTTCATCATCGCTTAATCTGTTTTTAGTGTATTTGAGCAAAGCTGTAATTTAGTTCACAGTCAAGTTACAGTGAGTTGATTCTATATGAATGTTACTTCAGAGCTTGTCATCTTCAGAGACATCACTAATTAGCTGTAATCGTTGCGTCATGCGAGTGATCATTGCACGTAATTAACTTTGTAGAGAGAATCCGGTTGTGCTGCTCATCACTCCTCGTTTCTCTGTTCTCCCTTGTGTCGTCTCCCTGCAGATAACGAGAGGCTGCTGGCTGATTACGGCGCGCCTTTCATCGCAGCCTGGAAGATCACCCACAACTACCGGGTGTGGTACAGCAACAAGCACCCCGCCATGGCCGCCATCACCCCGGGGTGAGTGGACAGGAGGGACACTGACCTCTGAAAGACTACAAGCTATTTACTTTTCCTCCCAGCATGGAAGATTTTTATTTTAATGCTTTTTTTTACCAGATGTTGGTCTCTGGACTTTCGACTTTACAAGATCAAAAAATAATAACCTTAACTCCCAGCCTTTAGACTTTGAGTGACTTGATGTCCTCCCCGAGCCCAAAACTTGTTATTTTAAAGTGTGCAGCAAAGCTACTCTGCATTTTCTTGACGACAGACATTGAATCAGCCTGACAGCAGCGAAGCAAAACGTTGGTCTGTGCGGACCAGCCAATTAATTTCTCTGGCTATCACGTTCTGATGTAAAGACTCTGCTGTGGTTGAAAATAAATAAATAAATAAAACAAACGTTTGCATGCATGCATTGTTCTGCTCCACCTCTGCTTGTCACAAGCTGAGGTAGTTTGTACTAGTAATAGACCGATTAATCGGCCGATACACAAAAAATGTCTGCGAACACATCTGCGGGCAGCCTCGTCTGTTTCGAGCAGTAAATGTCACCATCGTCTTTTCTAAATGTTAACATGTTTCTCCCATCTTAAATGACAGTTAATCTAAAACAATTACTGGCTAGCGTTAAATATATATTATTATGCTGGTTCTTTATTATTCAAGGTAGTGTGGAGAATAATGCAGCTGAATGACGTCGCTTCAGACAAACTGTTCTCTGCTCTCTCTTAAACACCAGTCGCGCTCTGAAATCCACAGCAGAACCCCAATGTGGATTAATAAATCTATTTCATTTAGTAATGACTTTGCTTTTGATATAAGCATTATATGTCATCAATCGGCTGCCCTGCTCTCTAAATATCAGGTATATACTGTATGTCAGCCTCTAATTTGTTCAATTTAAATTGACTTCCAACCTGGAAGGCGTGGATAACTTGTATTTAGACCTTTATTATCCAGAGAGATTTGTTATAATCTTCCTGCTTCAGAAGGAAAATCTGTTTGAAACTTGTGTGCTGCACATTATTTATGAGTGACCTCTGCCTTTGTTCCCTGTTGTAGACACCCGTTCCAGGGCCAGTACAGCGTGGCTGACGTAAAACTACGACTCTCACAGTGAGTGCTCTGTCATTCCTCTGCTGTATTTGCACTCATTCTTCCATGCACATTACAATACATACGTTTTTTTATTCATCGTAGTGGAAATCTGGTCTTTATACTAGAATAAAATACTGCAACTTTAAGACACAGAATATCAGAAATAACAGCGTCTAAGACATAAATAACAGACAAGACAAAAGGGGACACAGGCGCAGTGCAGCAGCAGAGCTGTGACCTATTTATTATCTTTTAAAGTTCATTGTATCAGAAGATTTGCTGCAGCAGTTGACACAGTGCTCACCAAAACTTACATGTTGCTGCCCTCTTGTGGTGATAAAGAAAGGTGATATTCCAGTAAGCACGACTGTAAAGAAGTCACAGTGGCTTTCTTTTTATTTCCTCCCTACTCTTTTTAAAGATACAATGCAAGACAAGTGCTTTATTTTTGGTTATTTAAGAACATTTTGCCCGGCTTTAGGGTTTGCTGTCAGAAACCTGACTGCTTTTACTGTGAAGGAGCAGGCAGTTTGCAGCCTCAGTTGGGGGTTGACATCTGAGACACCTGATTTTAATTCATTTCTGTTTTGAAACACATTTTGACATAGACGTGGGTTTCACTCTGTCAGATTTTGCCAGTTAAAACACTCTTGATATCTTGTGCAACCCTTAAACATCTGTTAAAATATTGTTTATCATTATGTTTTGTTGATTTGTGCTCAAAAAATATTCTTATAAGAGCACAAATTCATTTTTAGTTAACCTTTTGACACAGATTGGGCTCCATTCTTCCTGGAAAAGTAAAAGCTCACTCCAAAATAAACGACTGGAGGAAAATCTAAAGTGGGAAAAACTTGAAGAACATATTTGTGTGCTGGATTTAACAATAAATTCTTACAATTTACGCAGCCTGATCTTAGTTTAAGACCCCTGCTTTAAATAATAGTAAATTGTTGTCAGTGTCCTCAGTGGTGTTCTTGGACGTCTGCACTTATTAGCAAGAAGAAAAACAGTAAATAATTAAAGACAAAAGTATAAAATATTGATTTAAGTCTGTTTTTTGAATCTGTAAAAGTTGATACCTCACTGCTGTTTTCTGGTCTTAAGACCACTAATGATTACATTTCCAAAAGTTGTCGTGCTCAGTGGACTCTAACAGCCAGCCATGAATACTTTATGAAGACTGTATGTTACAGAGAGCAGCAGGCAGTGTGTTACCTCATGCTGTGTGTGTGGGTGGGGGCGGGCGAGGGTCTCATATCAGCTGAAGTCATTAATTATGAGCGAGTTTCATTCTCAAAAAAAAAAAAAGAGCTGAACGGAGACTTCTTCAACTTTAGCTCTGGTTTCATTCCCGGAGAGTTTGGATGAAAGGTGACTCTGACCACCGCTGGAGCGCCGCTTCTAGTGTTACGCGTCGGATAAATGTCCCACCACACGCACGCACACACACAGTTAAGTGCGTCCATCCCTAATTTAGCTTTACGGTGAGAACACGGGCAGATCTGCGTGGCTGTGAAACTCGGAGCTGTCACTTTGCCCGTTTGGTGGGTGTTTGGTGACACGGGCGCCGTGAACTTGGTCGTAAATACTCAGTAAACAAACGAACTGTCGGGAAACTTTAAACTTTGGGTTGTCTGCACAGCATTTACATCAGAAATGGAAAAATTATGTGAGAACATACAATAATGAAAAGCCAAAGAGGGAGCCAGATGAGATGCAAAATAAGAAAAAGATGTAAATAAAAAGAAAGGATCCTTTCCGTGATGTCGTTAGAAACCTGCTATAACAGTGGTGGCAAAAAGAAGCACTTTATGTGGACGTAATTTAGACGAGTGTAATTGCCCTGAAGGAATACACTGCAGCTGCCGGCTGAAGCCGCTTATCGCACAGATTTCACCTGCTAGCCCAGGTTCAAAAGTACCAAAATTATCCTTTAACACAAACAATTTCTACACTTATACTGATATACTTTGGTGTGAGAGACCCGGGTTCAATTTCCACTGTGGCACATCCACCAATGTGTCCCTGAGCAAGACACTTAACCCCTCGTTGCTCCGGAGGCGTACGACCTCTGACATAAATAGCAGCTGTAAGTCGCTTTGGATGAAGGCGTCAGCTAAATGAGTAAATGTAATAAAACCAAAGATGTATTTTTATTTACAATGAAACAATTCAATTAAAAAATAATACAGTATTGACATTATAAAGCTACAATTCACTTAATGTTGTACTTAATCTCGTCAGTAATGTCATAATTTGTCAAAACGTGATTAAAATGAGCCATTAAATGATTTGGAAGTTGAAAGAAATTGACTCATTATAGAGTATAATCTCTTTCAGATTGAGACTTAAATACATGTAAAACATAATACAAGATAATGAAGAACAATAAAATATTACGCAATATTAAACCATTATACAAAGCTGTATATGAGTTAAAATAATAAATAATTAAATAAATAATAAATAAACATAATAAAAAAATATCTTAAATAAAAATTCAAAATTGATATCACTCACTTAAAACAAGGAAAGAAAAAACATTAAGTGATAATCTTACATAAGATAACAATAACAACAGTAATTGTATGTTTAGTAGTTTTAACATTTTTAAAATATTTTTCTATAATCTTAATAATAATAATTTAAAATAATCTATAAATAATCTTAATGAACATATCTAGCAACATCAGCCAATATTTTGTTTAGAGCTGAAACCGTAGATTAGTCAGAAAATAAATGAATTAATAAATTAAACAATGCGACAAATTCACCGGTTCATATTCAAATTTTACTATACAGCTCATTTAAAAACAAGTTGACCAAAGCGCTTTCCAAATTCAGGAAACACAATAAATATTTACAACATATAGACTGTAGAAAGGTCAAAAATTTAAAAACTCAACTCGGTAAAATGTTCCAAAGATGAGGAGCAGCCACTGAAAAGGCTCGGCATCTCTCTCTCTGTCCACGTTCTCAAATGTAAAACGCTTTGATGATTTGTCTTACGAGAGGATTTAAGTGGTGACCGGGTCAGAGGAGAGGGCGAAGGAGCACGGCCTCTCGCTGCACTGTAAAACTCTAGATTTGGCCGCCATGGAGTGGGTGATGAGGGGGGACGCGGGCAGGGAGTTTGGCCATTGGAGCTACTCGGGGATAAACACGTCTGATTTCCTGCCTCAGCTTTCTGTCCGAGCTCTATAACAGGGGGGGATTGTGTGTGTGTTTGCGTGTACACGGAGACGGGAGGGCACCGCGGCGGATAAACAGCTCAGTCTTCATTGCGACCTTGAACATCAGAGACGAGTGTTTATTGACTGTCAAAAGCTTCAAGCCTCGCAGACGTACATCTCTTAAAGGATGTCCCCACCCACACACAAACTGAAACCAACAACACTAAATCCATAATAAGGATAATTCTAAATATTATATTAGCATTTTCCAGAAGTCTCCCTTGATCACTTGATTACTTGTTTATATTATAGTGTGACTTTGGTGTTTTGTCCCGTGGTCTGCAAGGTAAAATCACTCTTTTAGTCAAAGGAGTCTGGCTTTGAAGAGAACATATATTCAGTTTCTCCATCAGAAAGGGTGAAAGTGTTTGAAATATAGTGAACACTTAAACTGATAGATATTTTTTAAGGTGGCTACAATAAGTTTTTCTGCTGCCCCGTCCGCAGCAGTACATTGCTTACCTTCTGAAGTCGTGTCTGCTTCTCCGAACTGTCGGGTCACACACTTTTCCTCAACAGGCGGTAATAAATTGAAAATAAAGAGGACGTAACAAGATAATAAGAGATAGATCTGTTGACAGGGTTCTTGAAAAAGAGCAATTTAACATATTTTCCACCTTATATTAGGGGGGGGGATTGTTTTTTTTAATTAGGCGGGGGCACGACCTCCCCAGATAATGAACGGTTACGCCCATGGCTTTACCCAAATATTTGGGGGCAGTTTCCATGTTTCCTGTTCCTGCTCTAATTGCCACTGAATGCTAAATTGTTCTTGCGAATAGAAATATTTATCCAAACTAGTGATCAACACCCAAAAAAAGTGTTGTTTTTTTTAGCACAGCTAAAATGTAATTAATCTGACCGATTCTGGATTTTTACCTCATAGTAATTTTTATCAAGTTTAAAATATCTGATAACTGTATATTGAACATATATTCATTTTTTTGTTAGCATAAACACCTAACATAAACACATTTCTTTATAAGGTTCACTTATTAAAGAATTGTCACCATGCATGAAGTGGGACATTGTAGTTAAACAATTCTATTCAATTCAGTTTTATTTATTTAGTGCCAAATCACAACAACAGCTATCTCAGAGGGGTTTTCATAAAAGAGCAGATCTAGACTCTTTGATGTTAAGCAAGCACTAGGCGACAGAGGCAAAGAAAGAGGCAGAAACCTCAAGCAGAACCATGGCTCAGGGTGGGCGGCCTTCTGCCTCGACCGGTTTGGGGTGACAAAGAGAGAGGCAGCCTACACAATATACACAGTAAATAAAAGTTGATATAAAGTTGAAATAAGAGAAAAGTCTGCAGAAATAAGTTAAAGTTAAATACTTTGCTTTGCTTCAACACTTTGTTTGTGTTATGTGCCATTTATATTTTGTTTTATATTATTTGATTCACTGATTTGTTATTTGCTGGTTCAGAACAAAACCAAAAGTAAAATGCACACTCAAACACAGCTTATAACACTTAAAAACTGAACTATAGCATTAAAAAACAGCCTTTACCAAAATCTTAATAAGCTAGTGACGAGCTATTACTCTGATGTTGAGTTCGCTTCCTGAGCATCACATCACCCACTAAGCTTTACTCCCTCCCACTGAGACTAGATGGATGTTTACAGTGTTTGGTTTGTTTGTGTTGTATCCATCAGTGTTGAGTCTGACCCCAAAGCCTTGCCTTGTTGCCTCTCATCACTCAGGGAGGGCAGAAAATGTTCTTGCATCAGTAAACACAGAGCTGTTTTCCTGCAACTTGAGGCGGGACGTCGAGGGGAAACCAGGGTTAGTGGGACAGACGGTGACCGTCTGATGTATCCCACTTGTCAGGAGAGGCTGGCTGAGTGGAAAGTGGAAGTGGAAAGCTGAGTCCATCCACTCTGCTAAGCTCATAACTCTTTGTCCCACTGCTGCTGCCCTGCCGCCTCCCCTCTATTTATACTCCCCTGGGTAAAAAAAAAATAAAAAACTACGCATGACTTGCTTGTGAATGTGCTGTGTTGCATGTGTATCATGGAAGCACTCGGGGGGCAAACGCAGCGGACCCTTTTCATGTGTCCCCGTCATCAGCGTTGGACTAAGAGCAGCCGGTGGCGGAGATGTTCTCAGAAAACAGAGTCATGTGACGGGCTGCATGGCTACAGGCAGGCACTCACTGTTAGAGGATCTTTCTTTGTTGTCAGCGTACCACACCAGGCTGAATAAGGAGCTGTTTATTTGGGTCAGCCAGCGAGATGGAGAGTCAGTGAGTCCACCGGGCTCCTCTCTGAGCTAACAGTGGACACGGCAGGGGAAACACTGCCTTCTGTTACTGAGAGATTGTTGGAAGCTTTTCTGAGACTGGGTGGTATCCGGAAAAAAAAAAAAGTTTAAATATGATCATTTTCCCACAGTGTTTCCATTATTCCACCAAAATTTCCGCTCAACAGCTTGGACGTTATTAATATTTTTTCCATGATTAGAGTATGCCACACTTGCAGTAAACTGAGCAAGACATTTTAGTCATGACTCTGGATGTCTTTTGCATTATTTCAAACACATTTTCCCTGTTATTAAGACATATTTGGAATCTCCGAGATCCTGAGTATTAGTATTATACTTTTTTTTGCCATATGTGTTGAATTAGACAATAAAATAGTAAAATGTTGATTAAAAAAAGTACAAAAACAAAGATAATATCCAAGAAGAAATCCAAAAACAGAGCAATACAAGCCTGATATCTTTCCTGAGATTTATATACTCACACAAGAAGATCTGCTTTGAGGTATATTCAGAAATCATTATGGAGAAGTTTTTCTTTTTATTTAAAATAAATGAAATCCAATCAAAATTTTATGTAGACCTTGGAAGAGGTAAAGAGATTGCTGGATATGTTATACATTATCCCAATATGTAAATACCTGTAAATCAATTAGCGAGTCATAGCAGGTCAAGACTCAGACTTTTGATTTTTAAACTAGTTTTTAGTATTTTTTTTTTAACTTTAAAGCAAAATTAAATTAAAAAAGGATTAGACAGTTTATTTCCATGTGTTGTTTTCACATTATTCCAGTGATGGACAGTTGCTGTTGGTAACAAGCTAACAATGCGCCATCAAAGGCGGGGAAGAAGACTGAGGAAACTCTGCAGGATACCTTTTACACAGTGCTGCATGATGAGATTGAAGCCACAGAAGTGTCCATGAGGTTTAACACTTCCTAAATTCTGTTTGACCGTTTTGAATCTGCGATTTGTAGAAAGTACAACAAGACAGTGAGGAGTTTTTATTCCCAAATGTTTCACGTTATGAGTAATAAGTTAAGAAATATCTTGAGACTAATCTAGTGACTTTTAGCAGTAATATCATCAACGCTACATGAGAGATAATGGTTACACAGTGCTGCTGGGCAGTAAAATCAAATGGTCATATCAATAAAAAACATATTACACACAAACTGCTCTTATGATGAACTAAAAATAAAGACAAAAGGATGTTGATAACAGTGAGGGCAGATTTCTGGTGGACGCTGGATTAATTGATCCAGCAACAAGAGCCATAGCAACCGCAAGCTTGTTTGGTGGATCCACCCGGTGTCCCATGAGTGACGCTGCCGTTGGGATGTCCGTCTGACTCCAAGACGCCACAAAGGCAGCGAGCCGTGGTGCCAGTTCACGCTCCGTTGGGTCTTGTTGTGCACAGAGCGCTGTCAGAGAAATGCTATATCTGTCTGCGGTGTGTAGGAATGACAGCAGTTATGCCGGCAACTCACACACACGTCTCAATTTCTGTTTGGTTTTGGGTTTCACACACAGAAGTTGTCCTTTAGATTAACTCTGAATCGTGGCTCTGACAGTTGCTTCTGTTCAACTTTGTCACTAAATAAATTAGGAAATAGATGGCATGCCTTCCTTGTTAAACCTTCAGGACCAATATTTACTCTGGTCTTTGAAAGATTTCTGTCCTCCCTCTGGTGTCTGTGCTGCTTCAGATACATTATGTGTCCTTATGTCGAGTGCAGTAGATCAACATCTCTGCTTTAATAACAGACGCCTAGCTTAGCACAAAGACTGGTAGCAGGGGGAAAAAGCTAGCATCTCAAGTTTGTGCATTAATAACAGAAGCCTAGCATAGCACAAAGACTGGTAGCGGGAGGAAAAAGCTAGCATCTCATGTTTGTACATTAGTAACAGAAGCCTAGCTTAGCACAAAGACAAGAAGCAGGGGAAAACAGCTAGCATCTCATGTTTGTGCATTAATA
>JAPMOB010167813.1:0-18846 GCA_029875015.1 Lepomis gibbosus
ACCTTCCAGCACACGAGGAACAAACACTGTTCTGTCTTTTGTTCCTCTATATAGTGAAACAGACAAAGCTATTTTCTCAGCCCTCTGCCCTGCACGAGTCCAGTTGACCCCTGTGGGAGGAGACGGTAGAAGAAGACCTTGAAAAAAAAGGTCACTTTATAAACTAATACTTAATGTTCCCTCCCCTTCGTGTAATATTTCTTAGTCCTACCCCGTAAAGCGGATAAATACGTTTAACATCCCAGCTTTGAAATTAATTATTTTAGAAATCATAATGGCAGCCGCAGGGAGAAGATGACACAGAAACAGCTTTTGGCAACATTTTGTAAACATGCACACTGACTTCTGTTTGAGAAGACGAATAACAGGTCCAGATGCCCAAAGAAGCCGATTATTGTGTTGACTAAACTAGTTTTGAGTTAATAAATTTGGCTTTTAGCCATGCAAGCAGCACAAGTCTGTGGACAGTAATGTCAGTTGGTTTTGTGGTCATTGTGGCCACTTCTGTCCTGAATGAAATATTTTTAACTACTGTTTGGATGGATTGCCATTAAATTTTGAACGGACATTTTGTTCCCAGGGGATAAATCTGAATCACGTTGGTGCTTCCCTGACCCTTCCTCTAGCAACACCAGCAGGTCAAAGTTTTCACTTATCCTGTGAAATATCCATCTACTAGATGGATTGGCACAACATTTTGTACAGAATTCATGGTTCCCAGATGATTAATTCCTAATGACTTTGGTGATTGCATCTCTTTCCTATAGCATAATCATGAGGTTCACTCTTGTGGCTTTCAGTTTAATGTCTCAAAAATTGTATGGATTACTGTGAAATTTGGACCAGAAATTCATGCCCACATCAAGATAAACTGTAATAACTTTGGTGATTTTTCATCAGCTGCCATCATGAACTCAACATATGTATTTGTCCATTGTCCAGTTGGTTTATGACCAAATACCTGTTTAACAAATGGCATTCCCGTCAGCCTCAGTTGTACTTTATGTAGGTAGGTAGGTTATTGTCACAATATAACAGGTTATATAATGAAATTGAGCTTTGTAACTCCCTTCTGCTACATAACAAACGATATACATTAATACAGAAGCAATTATAAAAATGGTAAACAGAAATAAACAATATTCAATGTTCAATGGAGCAGTGCTGAGGATGAATTATAGTTAAAGAGTGTGATAGCTTGGAGGGGGGGAGCTGCTCTTCAGTCTGGCGGTGCGGCAGCTGAAACTTCTATATCTCTTTCCAGAAGGCAGCAGGGTGAACAGGCTGTGGCTGCGGTGTAGTGTCTTTTAGTATCCTTTGGGCTCTGCGTAGGCACCTCACCTCATCAATATCACTGATGCAGAACTCCTATGCTTGAGATGGATACCACTGGTCTTCTGAGCAGTTTTAAGCACCCTCTGCAGAGCCCTCTGGTTCTGCCAGTTTGTGATGTTTCCAGTCAGGATGCTTTCTGAAGCTCCTCTGTAAAAGCTGACAAAAACGTGGCACTGGAATTTGGCCTTCTTAAGCTTCCTCAAGAAATACAGGCGTTATTGAGCTTTCTTCCCCTACGTGGAGATGTGAGATGACCATGTCAGGTTCTCCGTGATGCTGATTCCCAGGAACCTGAAGCTGTTCACCTGCTCCACCTCAGCTCCACTTATGTAGACAGGAGTGTGTGTCTTTATCTCCTTTTTCCTTTTTTATTTTTGTTTAGTGCAAATTAGCAAATTCACAACACACTAAACTAAGATGGGGAACATGGTGAACATACCTGCTAAACATCAGCTTATTAGGATTGTCATTGTTAGCATGCTGCCATTAGTATTTATTTAGCTCATAGTAATGCTTACTACGGTAAGTACAGCCTCACAGGGCCGCTGTCATGGAAGTAAACTAGTGTTGTAATGCACACTGGTGTGTTTTTTAGTAATGATAACTTCCACATCCCTTCACTCTACAGTAACAATCTGACTGACTCAGTGAGAAGTGACTGCTTTGAGGTGCCTAAGGCGAAGGCAGCCTACCCCCCTGAAGGCACTGAACTACAGAAGAGAATCAGATCTCATGTTCATTCAAGCAACTGGTTTTATCCTTGATATTAGCACCTATAGTTTGGTTGTTCAGTCTGAAGCGTATAGATTTATGTAGTGTATTGAAGTAGATTAAATCTCCTGTCGCACTCTTGATGTCCTGTACCTCGAAGTATGTTCTGTGCAGCTGATATGATATTGAGAACACGATGTTTGATCTGAACGTATCGCACACAGCTCAGCCAGCGTTCAGTTCCTATGTGGTTCGCACAGGGTTTTCAGAATTTGCGCAAACAAATCCCAATAGCTTTTAACCATCTCATGCTTGCAGATTTCTTTCCATGCAGTGTGTTTTCTTTGTCACCCCGGGAGTTTGACAGAAGTCTTCTCCCTCTGCACGCAGTCTGCTGTGTCTGCTCTTGTTTTCCTCTCTCTTCCTCTCAACGTGAAAGGCATTTATATCATCTTTTTAATGATACTTTTTTTGTGCCTGTAGAGACAACTGCATTTTCATCAGTTGAAACACCGTGATATCTTAATGGAATTAAGCAGATGTGATGAGTGGAGCACAGGTTAAACGGCCACTGAAGTGGCTCTGTAATCAGCCCCTCCACTCTGCATGATGTCTGTTACTACATCAAAGAGACTGGGGTTTTGTCCATTATATTTTGCTGCTGCACAGTTTGTGGAAGGCTGAGTAGCACAGATCTGTGCTCAGAGCCATAATCAATATGATAGATGTGTGTCTTCTCTGTGGAAATGGTTCCATAGCTGAAAGGCTGTGTACATTTTTATGAATGTCTTTTGCTAGACTTGTGTTGTTCTACAACTTAATTGCAGGGATTGTTTTTTTAAGAGTATTTTGTTTTTTAGTTTCCTGTATTTAAAGGATATTTAAAGGAAGGTCACCCAGTCTGGTGGCTTGACCCTATATTGGAGGAATAGGGGACGTTTTACATGTCTGTGTCCAGGGGCCCATCATCTCATATTCTAGTCTATTTGCAGTTTCAAATAGCAGGTATTCACTGATATTATTTCATATTAGAACATTTGAAATTCTTAATTTAGCATTCATTTATTACACTGAAAAACCAATGTAACTATTAATAATGTGCACTGCATTATTGCTATTGAGTATTCTTCTATTTAACTAATTTTACTGTGTCTCAAACTTTCTAAACCAGACCCTGCCTCAGACCGATATCTTGCAGGCTTGCAGATTAGATGCCACTACAAACACTTGGTTGCAAAGACAACCTACACACATTTCCCTTTTGTACATTTGCCGGTTTGCATCCAAGGCTGCAGTACATCAAACCAATTCAGAGACTCATCTTGTACTTTATTGGAGCGTGAAAGAACATAAAGAAAAAGTCACTGATGCTGAGAAACAGAGAAAATGCCAACTAGTACCTTTCCAGTGTCGTTTCACAGACTTGCCAGGCATTAAGAGACGGTTATTTCTTTTGAACATTTGGGAGCTTATTTCACTGCCCTTAATACAGTTTACATTACAACAGAGACTCTGAGCTTTATGTCAGGATACCTTCTGGCCTGTCGTCTCTAATGTACACGATTATTTAAATCCAACAATGTTGCTACATACGTGCATCAACAGTAAAGATCTGTGTGATTCACACATCATCCTTATTTGGAGCATCAGCTAATACAATCTTGTGCTACACAAACTCAAATGAGATGGCTTCGGGCCATGAACTTTGCTTCCATTACAGTGTTTTCTGGTGGAAAGGATTGCTCTACTTTAGAGCAGTCTGTCTTTCTGGCTGATATGTATGTGTAACAGCATAGCTTAAATATTGGAACCAATACTGACATGGGTTTTGGCAATGTCATTTGTAAATAGTATTTAGGTCTGCATCGTATTGCTGCAGCTTAGCCTCTTTCAGTATAGACTAGTGTAGCAGCAGATGCCTTTTCAGATAAAAATCCATTTTGCAGACGCACAGTACTTATATGTCCTCTCTGTTCCGATCATTCTCAATGAGTCAAAGTCAACAAACTCTCATAACATGGAAAAACTACTGCTAAATGGGTTTCTGCTATACGCTACAGAAATTGTGTCTGTATACCTCTTAATTGGTAAATTCTTTAGCACCAAATACATCTTTGTTCTACCTTGAGTTCTTGTGTTTTCTCTCTGCAAGCTGAGTGAAGCTGGCTATCAACTTTCCAAATATGAAATCTGTGCCTGGGCATAATGGGAGAGAACAGGGTTTTATTGGGGGAGAGTTCCAACACTCTTCTACAGCAGCTATATAACAGCTGACATTTTGGTTAGACCAGCAAAAACACCGGCTGAGCTCAGGCTGAATGACAGTCGGATATTTTGGTTAAGCCTCTTTTGAGGAGGCTAAACTGAAAAATCTTGACTAACAGCTAGACTCCTTACAAATCTTCTTGTAGTGTAGAAAGTGTGATGGCTTGAAATATTGTTATGCAGATATTTGAGCTAAAAGGTCGTCAAAAACAATAGAGCATTATGCTTTTGTATCAGAAATTAAAATTCATCCCAAACAGGTTTGTTTTTGTGTAGTACTCAAGCTGTGAAATGAAAAGCACATCAGCATGACTCAAAGGATTTTTCCTTCCTCTCTTATCTCTGACAAGAACAACTACTCCAACTTGGGGGCATGTGCGTATTTGTGCGTGCATGTAGCTTAGTCACTCTATTATTAATGCAGTGGCGTTTTTGTTTGCTTGTTTCGGTGCCACCCGATCCTCCCTGGGGGATGCATATTTAATGATCCAGGAAAGGTGAGACATGCCTTGCGGTTTTTGAAGGTGGTCAGTTGCCACACAGTGGACTGTGAACCATCATTCATCCCCCACCTACCCAATATGGTCCCTTGCTAATGATATCATCAGCACGCTGCAAATTTTTATTGCAGTAAAAAACTAAACAGAAGACACTGCTTCAGTGACACAGTGTTCTCAGTTAAGCCGGTGCTGAGGAAGGTTCAGACTGCTGCACTGTCCCCATGTCCTTGTTTATAGTGAGTCAGGAATATGTTTAAGGTGAACTGTCTGTACTTATTGTACATATTCAAATGTTTAAATACCAACACGTGAACTGATTTCTATCCTAAAAACCAACCTTTGCTTATACTGACCTGTGCCACAAGCAGTTTATTATGTGGTGTAGAAATATAAATACTGATTGTGGTCCCAAACTCTGCCGAGTCATTGTTGCAGGATAATTAATTACATAGCATTGCAAGTGGGCATCAGAGCATCAGCACTATGACAACATGTTTTTGTGTTGCCTCTGATCCCAGCCTCCCACTCATTGTATATGACCAAGACATGAAATAAAGCAGGGCATTGTTTGCAGCCATTCATTTTTGCAGTTGTTTACTATGCTCTGCCCCCTGTTTAAAGCTGGCCCCTCTCTCTCTCTCTTCCTAACTCTCTGTGCCTCGTCCTATAGTTGGCCAGTAGCATGGTTTTTCAGTGGGAGTCATGGCACCCAGTGATATTGTGCCATGAACAGTGGACTGAAGTTCCTTCTTCAGGCTAAACAAAACAGCAGCAGCTGAAGAAAGCTGAGCTGAGTTTGGTCCTTTTGAATGATAGCACAACTCTGAAATGAACTCTTAATTGGATTTTTACTTGTTACTTCTCTTGAAGATCTCCACTTGTACAAACAGTATGTGTGTCTACTCTGTATGCAGAGGCTCCATCTGAATTTAAAAAAAGAAATGCTGACTTGTTAGATTGTGACATTCCCTGTCATGTCAAAGTCGGTGGCACTTCCTCAGACAACGGGGCGATGTCTATGTCAAGATGAAAGAAGGGTTGGCCTCGAATTAACTGTAAAATCCTGTATGTTCTCACTTATCTTTATATACAGCAGGTTACTGAATGTTCCTGTTTGTTTCTCTCTTTTCTCACTCTCGCTTCTCTCCACCTCTTTATATCTGTCATTCTCAGTCTGCTATGCAAGGCTGAATTGACTTCCATCATCAGCAACTGTCTCGTCCCCTCATCAACCAGACACTTTCTTCAGCATCTGTCAGCTCTCTGGTATGGTGTTGTGTAAGTGGGTGGGTGGCCACAGGTAGAAGTAATGGAATGCAAATGTGCTGAGCTGTCGCAGCAGAGCAGACTCTGTGTGTGTGTGTGTGTGTGTGTGTGCGTGTGTGTGCGCGCCAGCCTGTAGTTAATCCACTGCAGAGTTTCCTGGGCTCGTGCCACAGCAGTAGGAACATTTCTCCTGGGTTTTCCAGTCTCTTTTTGCCCTGGGCAGTGTCCACTGTCTGGAAGGCGCAGGGAGGGCGACCACACTGGCACCGACACATCGAAGGCCTGGTTTAATACCATCAGAGGCGGTTGGCCGGGCATGGGCGCCATGCCGTGACATCTTAGGCAGGGACTGAAAGAACCCTGGAGCAAATTAACCCTAGCCTTGCCTGCCCCTCAACTTAATTTTTTTTCTATTTCCTATTCTTTATTTTTTCTTTTCTTATTGCCTGTTTCACTCCTTAAATGCCTCACTGCTGCTTCTCTAACCCATGAATCATATGAGTCACCCGTCCCGTCCTCTTTAAACTTGATTCTTCCTTTTCATTTACTACTCCTACATTTTCTCATCTTCTTAAAGCTTCCTGCATCTCTTCTTATGTCCACTCCTTTGTCCCCTTTTTGTCCCAGTCCACTATTTCAGTATCTCATTGAGTATTCTTCTATTTAACTGCATCTTCTTCTCCTCACCATTCAAATTCTATCTTCTTTTTTACGCTTTTTTCTTTTTCAGCCATACCCCCATGTTCTCTTGCTCCTTTACTACCCTCTTAGCTGGTTTAGTGGGCCATTGGTTAATCCCAGCTCCTCTGTTCCAGACAGGAGGCTTCGGGCTAGCCCAACAGCTATCCAGACAGGCTGACAGGGGCTTAGGGGTTGTCATCTAACACCATAGGCAATGAGATGAATCTTGATTCAGGACACCAGCCTGGGTATGTACATATGTACGGATGCACGTATGCTTGTGCAGAGACAGGTACCAGCAATGCAACTTCAAATGCCTGCACACACATGCACATAAAAGGCTGCAGCCATACTCATATTGTTACCACTCAAATACCTCATGTGCATTTTTGGCATACATACATTCATCAAGCACCCACATACAAATACAAGGAGAGCGAGAGGCACTTATACTGAGTGAGAGGGCTCAGCTTTAATCAAGTCAGTGGCTGAGGATATCTGCAGGCATCTGCAGAGTCACTGCAGCTGAAGCAACGTCCACAAATTACAGTAAAAACGCATTTCATAAGAGTCACACCAAACTCCCTCCATCCTCCTTCGAGGCCTGGAGATCAGTTTACAAGACTGCCAATCTGTGGATGCCCAAGCAGAACTGCTGCAGCACTTAAGTGCCAGTAACTCCATTGTAAGGGGTTTGATTACTGACAAAACACAAACGTGTGTGTGTGTGTGTGTGTGTGTGTGCATAAGCGGAGGAAGAGGAGTGATATCGGTTGATACAGTGAGGACTTAAAATTAGAGAAAGTGAAGGTAGTCATTATCAGACTGGTGTGTATGATCTCAGAGAAAGAGGTGTGCCTGCATGTGTAGCCTACTGTATGTAAGTGTGTGGGTGGATCCAAAGTGATATACACCCATCAGCCATAACGTTATGAACACCTGCCTAATATTGTGTACGTCTCCCTTTTGCTGCCAAAACCGCCCTGACCCATCAAGATATGAACACCACTAGACCTCTGAAGGTGTTCTGTAGTATCTGGTGCAAAGACATTAGCAGCAGATCCTAAAGTCCTATAAGTTGCGAGGTAGGGCTTCTATGGTTCGGACTTGTTTGTCCAGCACATCCCACAAATGCTCAATTGGATTGAGATCCGGGGAATTTGGAGGCCAAGTCAACACCTTGACATTGTTGTTGTGTTCCTCAAATCATTCCTGAACCATTTTTACTTTACCATTTCCATTAAAGGGTGTACATGATCTGCAGCAATGTTAAGGTAGGTGGTACGTGTCAAAGTAACGTCCACATGGCAGGACCCAAGTTTTTCCAGCCTAACATTGCCCAATGCATCACACTGCCTCCGCTGGCTTTCCTTCTTCCCATAGTGCATCCTATTGCCATGTGTTCCCCAGGTAACCGATGCACACGCACCAGGCCATCCATGTGATGTAAGAAAACATAATTCATCAGACCAGGCCCCGTACTGGTACAGGACCTGGTACTGGTACTGACCACTGCAGATCGGGAACACCCCACAAGAGCTGCAGTTTTGGAGATGCTCTGACTAGCCTCTGTCGTCTAGCCATCACAATTTGGCCCTTGTGGAAGTTGCTCAAATCCTTAATCTTGCTCATTTTTCCAGTTTCTAACACATCAACTTTGAGGGAAAAATTTTCTCTTGTTGCCTAATACATCCCATCCACTGACAGGTGCTATGGTAACGAAGTAAGTGGTCATAATGGTATAGTTGATCAGTGTATTGAAAGAGTTGCTGTAAGATGATGAGTACACTTACTGGCTCTGATCTTAAGAGGATTTAATTATTTCTACACTTATTATAATTATGTAAACCACATACAGAAGATTTATATATAATTTTTGCTCTAAAATTAGGCAGCAAGATGTACTCAGAAACCACCACCACCACTTGAAACTATTTAAACCTCTATTTTAAGATTTTAAATATATATGGCCAGCAATCTGAAAATAAGGCTATTTTATATCAATCCTAAAAATTTCACCTATGGTTGGCACAAGTTTTTTTTCTTCATCCAAAGCAGTGCGTTAAGCTTGAAAGAAAGTTCAGGCAGTGTAGAGGAATATATTTACATGTAAATGGTTGTGTGTTGTGTTTAATCCTTCAAAAGACTATTCCATTTCAATTCCAAAGGGGCACCACATGGAGAGACAGTCCATTATACTCCATTCTACTATCACATTTAGTGGTTGTCCTTGTGGACCTTGCCTCTTCAATAAAAATGGAATTACAACTGGGCATAATGACCTGCCTCAGCACACACCGACTGCACTTGAACGTGGAAATTTGAAGGTATTTGTCATCCTGATGTGATGAGGATATAGATTTCACAGTTATTAAAGCAGGTGAGGTTGAGATGCTCTGACATTGCTGTATCCAGGGATCAGTTTATTGGATTATGTGGGTCAACGTATTGATACACGTCACATTACGTTTGTTGGAGCTGTCAAGATTTATTTTTGTCTCCTGCGTCTCTACATGCAGCCAGTGTTGTGTTCCTTAAATTGTACATCATAAAAAAGCCAATCATAACCTTTCTCAAAAGAACCGGGACATAAAAAGACTAACAGTCTTCAATGATGCTAGCTGCTCGGTGCAACTACTTAGACTTCACTTTTGCATGCTCACAATGACAATGCTAGTATTTTGTTGTTTCACAGGTTTAATCTTTACCATGTTCATTTTATATTCCATTTTAGGGTATAGCATGCTAACATTTGCTAATTAGCACTAAACACAAAGTACAGCTGAGGCTGTTGGGAATCACATTAGTTTGCAGTTATTTGGTTCTAAACCAATTTGGACAAACTGGAATTTTGATTTGATGATGGCGCCAGAGGAAAGGTCAGGGGATCAAAGTTATTACAATATATCCTCTGAAGATCAGCAATGCTTGTACCACATTTCACGACACTCCATAGTTGTAGCTGTCGAGGTGCTAGAGAAAAAGTCAGACTAAGAGTAAGTCAGCAGAAGTCACCGTTTTGGGACCATGAATGTCCAAATTTCACAGCCATCCATGTAATAGTTTTTGAGATATTTCAGCCTGGACACTGCCGTGAAGCCAGCATGGCTAAAGAATTTTCATGAATGACAGATGTATATGCACGGTAAACATAATAAGCCAGTGTTGTTTGATTATAGCTATTATGTGTGGTTAGCAGCAGTCTAACTGTCTGCTTCACAGCTATCAGGCTTGTGGATGGCAATTTTTCAGCTCCCTATAGTAAATCAAGCAGCAGGTAGCACTATTCTAGCATAATGCCAAGGTCAAACACAGTCACACCCATTACGGTACCAAAATATCTCTCTGTCTTTTTTTTTTTTTAAGTTATCTCTCCTGTTACTTCAAGTCAAAATGTGTGTTTTTGGCAGAACAAAATCCAATTATGTCAGAGAACAAGAAGATATACATCTTATCTAAGAAGAGAAATATGATCCTTTTACTACACTTGTAGGAAACCTAAAAAAGACAAAAGTTGTCTGTCTGCATAAGTTGACCTACACATTTCAGCAAGCTCTTCTACTTCTATTGATCCTTTTAAAAGGAAGGGCAATTTTTGAGCTATTCGTTGGGTCCATTTAATATAATCAAATTGACTGAACATGGTTTTTCCTCCTTGGATTATCTGGAGATATATATCAAAGGCCTCCGCTCAGAGCCAACTGCCAGGTTTCTTTGTCTTGTGGGTAAATGCTTTCCATTTGATGGTGCAGTTTGTCTCTCTGTTTCTCTTTCTGCCTACCTATTCTTATTTCCCCTGTGCATGCTCTTTGATTACTTTGCGACTCCTCTTTCACTCACCATTGCTCTGTTGTCCATTCTTTGCCTTCTCAGTTCATCTATCTGTCTCAGATTTTTTTAATTCCCTCTCCTGCCCTTTTCTTATCTATCTCTATCACTACGCCTCCTCTGTCTCTTTCACGGTTACACCCTCATCTGTCCTCATCTCTCTTTATGACCTCTCTCTCTCTCACACTCTCTCTCTCTGGTTGGCCACATGCTAATGTGTTTGTAGATAGCGCAAAGTGATAGAGAGGCCATTAGAGAATGTAATGACTGCCAATGGTAGCATCACATCTAGGACATTCAGGACAGTGCAAGTGTTGGAGTTGGCATGTATCAGCAGTGTATTTGGGCATTTGTGTGTGTGTTGTGTGTGTGTGTGTGTGTGTGTCCATGTGAGCGTTCATAATACAGGGTTGTTGATCACAATGAATGATTGATGACAGGGAGGTCATGGATAGAGCTCACGCAGGCTGACATAGAGGAAAACCAACCCTGGCAGCATCACGCCACATCAATGTGCCCAAGCTGTGTGTACAACCTAGACAGGAATTCTTCAACAGCGAGCCATTTATTTATTTACTGTAGTTTGTTGCTTCTTTATCATGTGCTAAGATAATAGTCAAACCCACGCTCTATTCGCTACAGCATGAATAAATGTGTAACTAAAAGCGCAAATATCTTGATTTACGTTTTTCATGCATTTTTAAAAAATGTTTCTGGACTTGTTTTATTATCGTTATCTTTCAAAATTCCAACAATACTATAATACTGATGACAGAATGATCTCACATAGCTGAGATCTCATGCCATTTCTGCACACATACACAAGTGACCAACATAAATCTGACTTTGCTAATGCCTTATTGATCTCTACTGAGAATATATTTCCTCTTTCACCGAATTGAAAAAAGGTCAGGGCACTGAGATAGGAAGTGACTCTACAGCACGGTGGGTGTGATCCTCAGTTCAGTGTGTGACAGTTTTTATTTTCCTCATCGGCTGTAGTTCTGAGTCATGTGATCACAGATGGGTAGAGTAGCATGCAGTGTTGTGAATAACTTTGATGATAATTTATCTCATCAAGCTAAATGTGTGATATCCTTCCCCCGAACTTCTTGCATGTAGCGGACAACACCATGTTGCGAACGTCACTAGTTTTTCAGATTTTAATAATAGCAGCTGTAGTCAGTGTGATTGTGCAGGTGTCTCTGACTGAGAGGCACACAGACAGCCGGGGTGCTTATATCATCATCCCGGCTGTGTGTATGTGCCTGTGTGCTTGCACGCATGTTTACGTATCCGCGTAAACATTTTGTAAAGCCCTTTATTCAGCTAAGCTGCTAGCGTTCTGAGCAACACCACACTACTGACGTGACAACAGCATGCACAGTCGAGTCTGCTTGTGCACAGCTATCTCTCCTCCTCCCCTTCCTCTTCGGTGCAGAGGGTAGTGAGAGCCCTTTCCCAGGATGAGATATGAAGTGACGGCTGACTCTTGCTGTGGAGGAGAGGTCCATACGAGGACAGCACAGCTTTAGAGGACAAGAAAAGCCTCCGTATCCCCCATCCCCGCATTATGTTTCTGTACACGGCTGTTTCCTGTTAGTTAATGGGATGATTTGTGGTTGCAATTGTGGCTTTGTTATAACCAGAGTGTTGTTAACTTTGCTGTGTAGATAAAGTGTTGGTTGGGAACACAAAAGCTTTTATTATGTCATCCTTATTCATAAATGGTTAAAGTAGCAGCATCACTCCACCTGCAGAGCAACCACTGTTATCCTCAAAGAATAGCAATGTCTTGTCATATTTGTAAGGGAGTTGTAATTTTTGATAAGTGTAGCTTTGTAAACTGTGTTATGCTAAACCAAAACTTGATTTATGTAAGCCATTAGGTACAATATCCGCTTGTATAAAACTTAATTGAACACCCAGAGTCACGCTGCTGAGGTGGTGGAACCATTTCTACCTATAATGTGAACCATCTGCTATATTTGATTTTCCATTAACGCCATGCGCTCCCCTCTCCAGGTGTTCAACACCTACTCCAATGAGGACTACGACCGACGTAACGAAGAAGTGGATCCTGTGGCCTCCTCCGCAGAGTACGAGCTGGAGAAGAGGGTGGAGAAACTGGAGCTCTTCCCTGTGGAGCTGGAGAAAGGTGGGAATGAAAATCTAAGAACACCATAATGAGGAGGTGGATCCTGTCAGTTTCCTATTATACAGAATCACCCACATATGGGATGTCACTTATTTTCTTTATTAAAGGTGTCATATTTCTATATTTTTTTCTATCCAGGTTGCAGGCAGCCATTAGGTTATTAATTTCTTTCTTTTGGCACCACCATTTGTAAGTCTTATTTTCAGCTTCCTGTTTCAGTGCAGCAGTTTATTATAAATCTCCTTAGACCACGTTCAAAGACACTGTAGTGCACAGTTTGTCCTAATTCCCCAGCACGAGTTACAAAGAGGTGATATTGCATCTTCTTTACTTGTCTTTCCTGTTGAGGCCTTCGTGTGTTGAAATCCAATATTGCCAAGGACCTAAAATAGACATCGTAGGATTTCACAATCCACTATCTGTTATGTAACCCTAGCAACTCGTGAATAATTAATGCAGGATGGGGGTGGACGAATGCTACACGGGAAGGGAATTTCCCATCTAGTACATTTCCTATTTATGTAAAGGTCACTATACCTGTAGTGAATGCCTTCTCATCTTCTCCATTAATAAATCAATTGTTTGAGTGCCTGACGTCAGTTTACTGGGAGCCATTTTGGGTTTTATCCAAGCTCAATGGAAAGTTAGGAAATGGAAGCCCATAACCCTGCTGTTCCCCAATCATGAACACAAACACACAATTCAGCTATGTGGTCTGTGTGTTTCCAGATGAAGACGGCCTGGGGATCAGTATCATCGGGATGGGTGTTGGTGCTGACGCAGGGCTAGAGAAGCTGGGCATCTTCGTCAAAACCGTCATCGAGGGCGGAGCTGCAGAGAGAGACGACAGGTGAGAGCTGCTTTCCTATTGGATGCCATACATATTATTGAGCGATTACTGAGTGTGGAGAAGACATTAACGCATACAAGAGTGCATGAAAGCTCAGCGTGTGCTGAAGCAAAGAAGCACTTATCACTTATAGTACAAAAATACACATAACAATTAATCAGCTATTTTGTTTCCGCTTTCCCATCAACACCTTCTCTCCCTCCAACCGCACACACGCGTATGCACCCGTGCTTATACACACACACACACACACACACACACACACACATACACACAGTCACATAGTCACACTCTGTCCCTGTCAGATTTAGCAGCAGGGGTTCAGATTAGATCCACTGTGAGAGGCGCAGTATGGGACATGAAGTTTCACACAGGACTGTACTGTGTGTGTGTGTGTGTGCGTTATACGGTATGCACGTTGCATTAGAGTGTATTATTTGTCTGTATGTATTGCCAGTGTATTCTGTATTAGTTTGCAAAAGTTAGTCTGTAGAAAATGAGAGGCTTATAGGCTTCCATATTCACAATGTGTCTCTGTCTGTATCCCTGGATTGTGTGTGTGTGTGTGTGTGTGTGTGTGTGTGTGTGTGTATGTTGCGAGGGAGAAACTGTGTGTATGTTGTGTGTCTTTTGCATTATAAAGCATGAACAGTGCAGAGTAAGCACTCAGCCCAGGGGAAGAAGAGAACATGACAGCTTCCCAGCAGGCGAGCTGTGGTTTTCTGCCTCTAAACCACCAGCTTCTACCTATTAGTGTGTCTGTGTGGTTCAGGTTCCCCATAAACAGATTAAAAAACAGATAGGCACTTCCATTCCATGCAGTATGATAGCAGTAAATATTTAAGCTCTACATACACACTGGAAATCTTAGTGCACTGGGGTTGTTTGCAATAGGTGTGTGTCCTTCAGGGATTTTCTTTTTCTTTTTTCTTTTATGTAGCAGCCAGGATTGGCTTTTTCAGGAACACGAGAGTGAGATTAGTTAAAAATGTAGCTAGCAGACAGATGAGGGAAAGGAGGAGCGAGGAGTGAGGAAGAGAAATATCTTGTTCGAAAGTGAGAAAAGTTGATCCTGTTCTAAGATGACAGTTGCGCTGACTCCAAAAGGTCTCATTTCCCTCAGTGAGTGGGAGAAGTAGGTATGAAAAGTTGAAAAGATCAGAGGAAGAAGCTGTGTTAGATTTCTATTCATTACTGAAAAAAAGAAACTTTAAAAGAAGATTTATGTTAAATAATGACTAAATTTATAAACTATTAAAATACAAATAATTAGTAGATATTTGGCTGGTACAGTAGGACTTTTACTTCAGTGCCACTCACTCAGTGATACTGACGTTTATGGAAATACTTGATAGTGCAGTGTTAAAACACGATGAAGCATGGTTAGTGTCTCTGTTGCATTAAATGACGGAAACAGAAATATCCTTTTTTGTGAATCTGCAGCTCTGCCTGTTTCCCCATGATAGATTTCACAGTAAACCTCGATCACAATATGAGAGGAATGAATGGAAGACTCGTTATATTAGTAATAAATTCTGGATAACTTATTCATTCACCCTCAGTTCACGTGCTATATTGCTCACACACACTCAGGGAATCATCCTTTCCAGCTATAGGGCTTTCTATTGTTTGCTGAGTCAGACTTAATGGTCTGAAGCACTCACACACACACACACACACACACCCAGGCAGACAGACAGATGGGCTTGGCTGTGGCTAACTATATTGTCTGGGGCAGATGACACTAATTGTGTGTGTGTATAGTGGTGAGATGGAGGTTATAAGTTGAAGGTATTTATATGCGTTTTGGTTTATTTGTGTGAACCGTCATCTTCCTTTGTTGTCATTTTGTTTTTGTTTTGTCCCCGCTGACTTTACTCAGAAGCTGTATGTCAACCAGCTTCAGCCACCTAAAGCCAAATTGAGCCGATAGATGCTGTGAAGTTCAGAAGAGTCTGAGCTGCTGACTGACAGATGACCAGCTCCCTCTCTGTCTGATGCGTCTCTTTACATCCATGTGACAGCTTTGGTCGATGTGTTGAGTTTGAGTCCTGTAGCTGCCGCTGCTGTATGTTTTGAGAAAAAGACCTGAAAGGACCTGAATACTGCAGCTGATGATGCAGCCATCAGAGATTGTTCGATTTTGACCTTGACTTTGCAGGAAATTTTGTACAAAAATTCAAATGTTTTTGGAGGTGAACCCATTCTAGGGACTTAAGAAAGGAGTTCTCAGCTTCTGCAGCAATGACTTTGACCACTTTTTAACTTATCTGCCTCTTGTGAGTTCCTCAAGTGTATGGAAGTGTAATTCTAAATCACTTCCATTTTAATATCAATGTCCCTGAAGTAGGTTGAAATTGCATCCTTACCTTTTAATTAGCTCCATCCAGTTAGTTCCATCCTGCAAATCAAGAACATTTGAGTTAAGAGGCTTTCATCAGTCAGTGGCAAGATGGTGCTCAGATTCCAGCATTCATACACATTTACAGCAAATCCTGTAGAGTAAGATACCATTATATTTAGAAACTATGCATGAACAGAATTTGTATAAAGGTTCAGGATAAATGGAAGCTGTATTGGTGCATGTTAAGTGATCTCTGTTGAACTGGATAAAACTCTCATGAAACAGTCATTCATTATCCTCTCAATTATCCTGAGTGTCATCACTCTCCAGTCTCCAGAGTAGTTGCATGTTGCTTTGATTGGACCAATTTTATCATAAAAATATGACAATTGATCTAGATTAAAGTGTTCATAGATATTGAAGAGGGATTAGTAGAAGCCCTACTGGACCAAATAGAAGCAGTACCTGTATGGTACATTGGTATGGTAGGTTTATGGTAGAATAAAGTGATGTATGTGTTGGGCCTTCAAGCATTGAAGTATAAGAACAATAAGCTGTTTTGTTGAAATATAATGAGAGCTTGTTTTGTTGTATTCATATGTAGAAAAAATTATTCAAAACTCAGATTCAGATTCCATCTTAGTGTGGTTTTTATGCAGATTTCCAAGTGGATTTGAACAGAATATTTAGCAAGGACAACTCTTTCAAGTGATTTGTTCACAATTCCCCTGTCTTAAAAAATGGATCATCTGGAGTTTCAGGTCAAGAACTTTGCTGACCTCTCGTCATGTCCAGAGCAGAGATGAAATGCCGGCTGTGTTGTGGCTCGGGGCGAAAGGCTAGCTTGCTGCCATGTCCTCGTTAGCCCTCCTAGTTTGTTTTGAGCCTCATCTCTTCTGTCTCTTGGTTAGGCAATAGTCTGGAGCTATCGCAGCGGAAATTTGTGACCGCAAGAAAGTTTTGTAATTTTGAAAATAATGTGAATATGCATGATAGGCCAGTATGTTTGTCCCTTGTGCCTTTTGTTGTGCCTTGTGCTGCATAAGTCATAATGTAAATTTTAAATTTAGTCAGTAATTTGCAACAGTCATTGTCTAAGAGCTATATTTTACTGTCAGCCCACATGTACACACAGATGGTGAACACAGAGTAACACACCAGAATCACCAGTAAATCAAAGACAGTGATACGTACACAATACTACACTACTGCTACAGAAAGTGTTGAATGAGGCTTTCTCTTGTGTGTGTGTGTGTGTCAGGATCAAGGTGAATGACCAGATCGTTGAGGTGGATGGGACCAGTCTGGTGGGTGTCACCCAGAGCTTCGCTGCCTCCGTCCTCAGGAACACATCAGGAGTGGTCAGGTAAGACCTGCAGACACGCAATCCTAACTTATTATGGTACTCCTCGATCAGATAATGCTTAAACATGAAATGAGATGTTGATGCAGTTCTTTTTATTGCACACACACATACGATTTGTGTATTATCACCCACGGATTCATCTTTGGATTACCAAAAGATTATAGAAAACAAAACAGCTACCAGCCCTAAGAACCGGACTATAATCGGACAGTATCGGATGTAATTACTACCAACGTTAAGCCTCAAGAAATGTTTAAGTCCAGCTGTTATCAGTGACTTCTACACAGAATAAAAGGAGGACAGTCTAATATTATTCTGAATGCTGTTTGTTCTGCTGTCATGGTGCAAAAGTTGCAAAACAGACGTTAAAGCAGCCATCCTCAGAGACGCTTGAGATGTTTGGTCGGCCCCTTTACTATCTGAGATAGGTGAAGATGTGGGAACACAATATGTGACAAAGTCCACTTAGAGCAGTGGGGAGCTCAGAGCACACACACACAGACAATATGGCAAGAAGGCTTTGATTTGGAAAGCAAGTGCTGTCCTTGGCACCGTTGAAGCCTGCCATCTCCGTTTTCTGTTGTTTCTTGCTGTTGTCTTTCATTTTTCTTGGTATGGTTTACTGTAATGTTGTCTTTTCTCTCTTTGTTTTACGACCATCCTCTGTTATTATGTACACCCCTTCCTGTCTGACTATCTTTTGACTCTTTCTCGCTGTCACTGTCCCACTTTTTTCTTCTCCCTACATGCCATGTGCTGTTTCACACCTCTTTACATTTATGTGAAGCCTTGTATTCTTTATCATGCTCCCATTTGGCTTAATTAGCTGATCCATCCGTAGACACACTTCACATGGTGAGACAGCTGTTATATCGGTGTTAAATAATCCAAGGCCTCAGTGTGGTTTTCAACCTCAATCCTATTCTGGTCGATTCTCTGTGGGACTCAGCTGTGGAAAGATAGTTGTGTGTGTGTGTGTGTTGAGCATAGTGCCCGGGGGAAAGCTGGTGGGTGAACAAAGACATGTCCAACTGTATCAGAACAGACTGCTGGCTGGACAGATGCTGTTTGCTGAACTAATATTGACAAGGTGGGGGGGTTCACATACCAGGATGTGACACTACAGGTGAGGCAGCCTTGAAAAGGTTCCATCTATCACCTGTCCATCTATCTTGCAAGTATAAATAGATAAGTATGAGCACTGCAGAAAGCTTTATAGTGTAAAGATCTAGGATTACACGGAGTTATTTAGACATTTAAATCTAGCACATGAAATAAACACTCTGAGTTGTAATGATAATTACAGTCTCTGTTATTTCTTAAAACCTATTTTCACTCTTCTCTCCCTTCCTGCTCTCTCACTATTTCAGTCTTCCTCCATCATGTCTCACCCACTCACTCCTCCTCCTTCTCTTCCTCTTCGGTAAATCCTTCCCTCTCTGTGTCTGATCACCAGAGGTTTTATGGCCAACTGTCCTAGATTTGCCATTTTAGCTATATTTAACCCTGACTTCCAGCAGGAAATCATCCAGGTTTTAGTCA
>JAPMOB010167824.1:0-23582 GCA_029875015.1 Lepomis gibbosus
TTTAAATTTACAGTGCAGTGTAAGTTATCAATAAAAGAAAAATCTTAAATATTTAATTAAAAGCAGTGGTAAAAAGAAAAAGAAACAACACAGGTCCTACACCGAAGGTAAGACAATGCTAGCCTCTAGCTGGTGAACACACTGGAGCTTATAGAAGCTAGTTATTTCCCTCAGGAGCTGGTGGAGACCAAAGACAGAGCTAAAGGGAGAGAGAATATTGCTGCTCCATATCTGCTGATGCTCGTTTTACTGTCCCCAACTGGCCCAAACTTCAGTTACTGCGGGCTTTTTCATTCCTTAATTCCCAACTGGGAAAATGTAACGGATAACAAAGCATGTTACCTCATATTAGCATCTTTGTGTAATTGTAAATGCGAGTTTGTGCTCCTTTTGTGTCGTTTTAAGACACTGTGAGCAAAACTGTGATAGCTGACCAGGTCAATGGCACAAATCTGGAGTGAGCGTGTCAATTAAATTTGGTTGAGATGGCAGATATGTGTATTTAAAGGTGTGTATTTCAAACTCAGTTCATAAAGAGACGAGGCCCCTCACTATCATCGCCTGTATTGCTAAACAACTGTAAGAGAGCTATGTTTAAATTGTTCCAAATTCACAGAAAATAGTGGTTTTATAGGAAGCTGTCATTATGGAATAGTACCCTCTATTACCTTGCTCTTGACTCTTCCTGTGCAAACATTGTTTATGTAAGCAGGCATGGTTTTGAATGATAAGTGCTTCCTTTAATCAGTCTCTCCGCAAACCATCAGAGAGTTGTTTACCTCGCCTTTTAAGCCCTTGATACTAAATCAAAAGCCGGTTGTATTTTTTTCCTTGTGACTCCTGCAAAGCGCCTATGTCCGTCTGTCTTGTCATTGCTCACTAACGACCCTGAGCGTGTACATGTTCCTCTCTGGCACTAACTCACATGTAAAACAAATAAAAAAAAACACTCACACGTACAGAACTCACACGAGTCTGCTTAGATAACCCTGAGGCTTCAGGAAAATATTGCTGCCACCATCGTTTTTCAGTCACATATCAACCGGATCTTCAGAAAGCCGTGACAGCCTCCCTCAAATTTATTACTCGGTCTGTTTACAGTGCAGTTTTCTCATTTTCAGCAAATTTCACTGTATTTTATGCCCGCAGTTATGAGGTGGTGATAAAGAATAAAGTGAAGGGAAGTGAGGGGAGAGTGGAGAAACAACAACATTACTTCAATTTTTCCCCCCCATTTCTTCTGTCGCGTCCCGTTGACCCCTGGGCGTTTGGCAGGCTGGCCGGTGTTGATTTTAGCCCACAATCAATTCATTTTAATCACAATGGGCAGCGCAGCGAGTAGGGGGGGGAGCAGCATGCTAATTGATTGGCAGGTATTTGCATATACAGTATGCAACAAAATGTCACGACCGGCCTTGGTGGTGACCTGTGTGGGCTGTTGGCAAAACAAACTGATGAGGGTAATTTATCATGCGGCTTGCGCTTTGCTGAGCAGGGGCTGCCGCACCCACCATTGTTAGCGTCGCCAGTCACCTGTCACGGCACCGTGGGCACGAGGACAGGAGAGGAGAGAGGGGGAGGAGCTGAGGATGGAGACGTAAAGACGGAGACGGGAAAGATGATGTGCCGGGGGGGTAGAGGCAGACAAGAGCAATACTGCTGTCAGTGAAATGTCATACACTGCTGCTACTGATTAGTATAGCATGCATGGATACGCCACACTTGCTAATATACAATGAAAATATATTGTCGTGTTACTGATATGTAACTGGTTGAATGGAAGATATATGGATGGCTAGATCAACACTTTTTTTTTACTAAGAATTCAAGATTTTCCTCCATGATTCTAAGGTACAGCATTTAATTAAAATATATCAATAGTGTCTTCACTTTACGCTATGAACTCATGCAGCTACAGCCTTACTTGGCCTAATATAAACAGTTGCTAATGCTAGCTAATGTTAAAATTTTTAACAAAATTTTACAACTGGCATTACTGAGTCAATTTTTTAATTTATTTATAGTTTACCTTAATGCAGGATATTAACTTTTGGCCCAGTGGCTACATAATGAAAGGTAGCCACCTGAAACTTGAATCCCAGGTTTGAGGCAGCCTGTGGGTTAGATGACGGTTCTAGGGACACTCCAGTCAGGATGAAGGAAGCGGGACCAGGTAGGACTTTACTGAAATCGGCCAGTAATCAGCCGAAAATACACACACATTATATAAAAACATCCTAAAATTACCTCAAGCAGAATTATTTAATAGGTTTTAGTTGTTTTTAGTTTTAGTAATTATCACAATATAATATTTTTCAATGACAATATAACAAATGTTCAAATTCCTTGTATGTGTTCACATACCTGGCAATAAAGCGGGTACTGATTCTGAATTTTAACTGAAAACACAAGACTGTCACACGCATGCACAAGGAGGTGGATATTTGAGTTTTACAAGCAGCATCACTATTCACTTAAAATCTACAGAAAATCTGTGGAGGGGTCATCGTGATAAGTCATCGCCTCTCTACTCTTTTAAGGTCATCACCCTGCCTAGAGCCTCTTCCTGATCTCCCCACTAACTCAAATACGACAAAATTGCTATTGCATAAAAATTATTTGAAATTGACACGAAATTTGAAATGAAATTTGATCAATTGTGCAACCAAAACTGTACCTGCATATCAAGGTAACATTCTGGCACTGTAGCTGAAATATGTGAAGCAACACGAACACGGTTAAGGCTTTGATTGCCTTTAGCACCATCAAGTCCAGCAAACACAACATGTTGGTTGCCCTGCTGAACTGAACACTAATGGGATGAGAACAGTCTCTCCAGTATATTTTTTTCTATAGATATAGGTGAATGCGGATCAATACATCTGTTGGATGTTCTGCTGTGAAATAACTGAGCAGCTGAGGCTAGGCGGCTGCATCATTACTCCCACTGTTATTACAACTGTACGGAGTCTGCTGAAATCCTCCTGTGTACAGACTGTTCTTATAAGGTAAACATTTGGTCATCATCGCCCAATTATGCCCAAGTACAAGTCCCCATGCACAGGCTGAGCAGAAATATAGTTAGGGGGGCTAAAGGGAGCCAATGCAACTCATTAATAGTGTGCCAGGCTCACTGTGATAACATTGGATCCAATTCCTGAGAGAGGTTTTATTTTTTGACCAATTAGCTGCCTGAACAACCTATTGGCCATGAAGTGATCTCTGCAGGGACTTTTTCAGAGCATGCTCTATTAAATCAGCTCTCTGGCTGAGCAGTTATGTACCATCACAGTGCTTAGAATGGCTGGCTCTGATTGATGTCACTGCCAAATGCCAAGTAATAACTGCTGTTATTGTACGTTTTGATGCTGCTGTTTCCTTATGGATGCATCCATCGCTTTGTATGTGTGTGTGCATGTATGAGCACTTTCGGATACAGACATAATAGGTGATTTTTATGTGTGTGTGTTTGTGGTGCATGTGATAGACCATTTTCAGCTGTATGGCTGGTTGGTAAGATCATCATAGTGCTCAAGGGTGGAGGCTGTTCTGAATTTGAAATATGGTGTTAAACTATTCACAGTATGTCTCCAGGTAGGTCAAAAGGCCTGGCAATAGGTGCTGTATAATTTAGGTGAGTGGGAAGTAATCATAATGACTTTGTAAACTCTGCATGAATGCATCCAGTGACACGTCTGAGTAACTCCAGGTTTGGGGAATTATTTTATGAAGCATAATAATTGTTGAGAACGTATGACTGCTGTAGATTGAGGTGTTGTACACTGATTTCATCTAATTCATCAAGGTCTTTTAGTTGTGGGTCAGCTTTAAAATTAGTGGGTGTGCTGACAGCTGACAGAAAATGTTTTACAGGACTAATCTGGTGTGGTTGTGTTGCTACAGATAACGTGGAGATGGTGAAATAAGGTCCAGGAAGGCCAAGTCCATACATTTGAATGACAAACTTCACTGTGACATCATAAGGTCCATTTCACCATTATTCAACACCATAACTCAGGAAGAAGGAGAAAATTTGTGACTATATTTCCCGGCTGGTCTGACACAGAACAGGTGACGCTTTTGACTCAAAGGTCATCGTGACCTAAAAATAGGGTTTTAGTCATAATTTAAGAATGAACCAGACAATTTCAGATTTTACACACACATTTGACACAGTGAGTCAACAATAACTAGCACAGTATGGGCTTTCCTCCATCTCATCCATTCTGCCTTTCACTTCCCGCCTCATTCAGTATTTCGAGCGTCAATGGAATCACATGACTGCAACATATTCCTGTTATCCCACAAGCATGCACCAGTGCACCCCACTTCTCTCATCCCACCAACCCCACTTCCAACTTCACAGTTTGAAAAGTCTAAAGGTTTATGATAATTCAACTTTTTCAACTTGCCGCCACAGCTGTGACCATGGCAACCACAGAAACTACAGAGAGGAAAATGATACAGGAGCTGATTTTACTGTGAGTTACCTGGATTATGCACCTTATTATACACATTATTCCACTCCAGCAGAGAACAGACAGATCACTGAAGAGAAACAGTACTGAAGATACATCGGCTTCAAAGTCTAATTATCCAGTCTGGGACAATAAACAATGCACTAGTTTGCAAAACTTTCAATATGAACTGTCATATTGCTAACCAGTTCCTCTATTTTTAGCTAAAACCTGCTCTGTTTAGCTGCATAATAAGATTATCCTAGCTGGGTAGTGGATAGTAGCAGCCTGTGGTGTACTAGGTGGGAGGATCAGAGGTCTGAAGGCACCTTTAGTGGTGTTTCAAAACCTTGAATTCTGGCAGAAAAAAAAACTGTGTATCATGTTATTAAATTTAAACATATTGAATATAAAAATGGAATTAGCTTATAAAATACCCACCATTTGTAGGTTTTTTATTATAAAATGTAAACTCCCCCAAAGTGAAAAAACCCATGCACATTTTTACAGTGCTATATCCCTGAAAAGCAATCTACCAGGAAAGAGTTTGTTTTTGAAGCAGTGCTCCTTGTCGGTCCAAGCCTTAATAAAGCACTCCTCTCATTTTGTGTTCATGTATGTGTGCTCATATTTTGGTCTATGTTGCTTTTCTGGTTTTCTCCTGCTGCCTGAATCACCTCAGCTCTTTGGTCGTAATCCAAAGGCAAGACCAAAGCCAGCCCTTTTGGCTCTGCAGACAACAAGCCGGCCTTGATCCTTCCATATGAAATACGATGAGAGGTGGCTGGCAGTAGAGGGGGATGGATGGGGTAAACATGTTCACCCCGACACACAAATCACACCGGGGAGTGAGCAATACGGAATCTCTATATAACACACCTACAATAGGATCTGCTTATCTGCATTTTCTTAACCTACGCACCTTTCTGTGTATTGTGTCATGTATAAAGGTTGGGCTTGGCACTCATAAGGGCAGGCAGTTCTAAACTCCTATCATTGTTGTGCTGGCAGTGTGAAGGAACACTGATCCCTCTGAGCAGGATGATAAAAATCTGTCACAGTCCCCTGCATGGAGGAGCCCATTGTTTTGGGGATTAAGGAGGATTAAGGGCGGATGCTGTCCACCAAGGGGTTTGAGCAGTGTGACCCTTTCACTAATAATTATGAGACAGATACAGAGCACTCAAACTCTTGAAGCCCAAGATCGTATTGGATTATCAATTATTCATGGCTGACAGGAGCAGCATGAGTATGAAAGAGGGGGAGAGAGTATGGGAATGTGGCGACAATTGGAAAAGGTCCCTGAGCGAGGTCCAGTGAGTGTCCAGAAATGTCTCGCATAAAATGTATGAATGGTTCATAAATGGGGCTCTTAGTTTGCTCATATAAGCAACCATTGTGTGTCATTATTTGAAACTTTTAATCCGATTAACAAGCTAAGTTATTAAACAGAAATTCTCATTGCAACAACCCTCCTGAAGGGTCAGCTTGCTTTCATGCTCGGTTGTAAACTGTACCAGGGTGCCGTTAAAGAGTCCCCTGGAGTGCAGTAAGGAGGGTAATAACTGAGTGTACTGACGAGGAAGTATCTCAAGGCAGCTGGTTGAATATCTTGAAATATTCTGAAAAGGTGCATAAATCGATATTAAGTATTGAAAAAATTACTATGTGTTATGTGAAAGGGGTCGGCTGTGACAATCCCACCCATCTCTTCAGTGCCCCTCGGCTCTAAAAAGCATTTTAGCATATCAATAACGTCTTTGCAACGGCAGCAAAAAAGCACACAGCCAGCACCAAATCAGATGACAGACAAAGCTAGGGACTTGCTAGGAGAATAGAAATTGGACTTCAGTGGACAGCCAGAAAAGTTTTCTTATTGTACTGCTTTTTGGCAAAGTTAAATTTATCTGCTTTAAATTCTTGTTCTTTTTTGACTGGCGTTCTGTATATTTATATTTTACATTTGTATTTCATATTTTAAAATCTGGTTGAAAATCAGTGAAGTTGACCCTGTTAGAATACAGATAAAGTGGCACTTGAGAGAAAATAACCTAACAAATAGTCTACAGCCATGCTAGCGTCTCAGGCTGTAGGCAGAGCGGGGCTTTGTGCTAAATGCTAATTTTACTATGTTAACATCAGGGCTGCCAACGTTTCAATTTAGTTTGAAATAAGATTTGGTATTGCTCTGTCAGTGCATTTTATGAGTAGGCCTTCTGTGACATTACCCACAGCAGGGGTCTTGGTCACCACTCTTCAATCCTCAGAAATTTTGTGCATTTTAAAGCATGTATAGATGCAAAGCCAAGTCAATAAACATGGTCAGTGATGAGTCAAATCAGCATACTTGCTGACCTCCAGACATCATAGCCTAAATTGGGAGAAAAAACTTAACCATGTATCTATGAATGTTCCCCCAAGAAAATATGTATCATCCCAGAGTTTTTCTTGAATTTTAGTGAATTTATGGGATAGTTTTGTTGTTGAAATGCAAGAGTGTAGGTTTTGTTTCAACATTGGAGGGGGCACTTAAGTGGGGGGTCTTGGGGTACTCCCACACTTCATTTCCTGCATTCTGGTGAAATTTTCTGCTCTGATTTCTCCTTTTTCTGCATCAATTTATGGTGGAAATGTCTTTATTGTATTGTATTATAAGGGAAACACAAAATCCAGGCAGCAGGTGGCAATTCAAAATATAAAACTATAATGGAAAATAATACAGTAAGGCTCTCAGGCATTCCCTATTGCTTTCCAATATGTATTCTCCTGTAGAACAACTTTTCTCATGTAATATTATACCTGCTGAATCAACACACATAGACACGATTTAGTCTTGCTTTTGTCGTTTTGTTTGGCAAAGTAACCGCTTTAAATGCAGATGTGGAACCTATTTATTTCAATGATAATAATGTATTTTAATTTAGCTATGAATTCCTGGACTTTGATGGCTCCTGTGTTTCAGAAAGTTTTCAGCTCATGTTTTTCTCACATTCAAAATCTATCCCTATAAGTGTACAAGGTGCCCAATACACTGCTGTTCATTAGCTGTTATTGCTATGCTGACATGGTAGTATCCCCTTTAGACCATCTGACCAACACATAATTATTTGGGACTGTCCTGGATGAGACAAGAAGGCTTCCATCTTCCAGACAGAGATAAATTCATAAAACTGGTAGTTTTTGACAATGCATCATTTTAAAATATTTTTTATTGCTGAACTCTACCAGTTACATTGCTGCTTTGTCACAAACTGTCTCTGACTCACAGCGAGAGTGGGTCCATTGATTACTATCACGGCGTATGCTGGTGTGAGCGTGTGAAAACTTTCAATTGTGTGAGAGTTGGCTGTTTTGTAACATGCATGGTGACTAACATGCTGATGTTTAGTCAATATACTGTTTACCATGTTCATCATCTTAGTTTCACATGTTAGCAGGTAACATTTGCTAATTAGCATGAGGCCCTAAATGCAGCCAAGGCAGTCATTAGTTTTGCAAATATTAGCCCTGCCATCCATGAAGCCACATTGCTAGCATTGCTAAAAAGTTTCCTTTCGGTCAGTATACTCTGTACAAGACATCAGTATTGTACTGACATGCTGCACCTCGTTTCCATCCCACAGGGAACACTTGTTATTTGCATAACCTCCAGTTATGCAGTGATTGCATGAAGTAAACACATTTATCATGCAGCAGTGGGAAGAAAACCACTATTCTGAGTGGGACACAATATACAGTATTATTATATGTCATAATTGAGACAAATGTTTTCAGTGTCTATCAGCAATGGCTGCTGGATGACAGTAGCTGTAGATCACAATCAGTTAACACAATAGACTCAAATGTGAATGCAGCCAAATGAAAAACAAATACATAGTTTTGCTCTTACTTTGATGGGCGGGTGGAAGACTTTGAATAACATGCTACAATCCTCCTCCCTTGAGATTATCACTTTTCATTTCACCCTAAAGGCACTGCAGGCAAAAGAACACATGATTGCTGGTTAGCGTCAAACACAGTTAGCTAACAGTGTCTCGGCAGAGCTTAGAGCTTCAGATGTGAGCATGCTTTGAACTTCAGTGCGGTGTTTTACAGTAGGCTACAGTCAGCAGGGTCTCACAGGACAGGAGGCATGTAGTAAGTTTAAAAGCTACCCAGTTGTTTCAGTAATATCTTTTAATTCTGTTACTGAACCTCAATTTGATATTTATGTTCAGTTTTGTAAAGCACACTTGTTGTTTGAAAGCACAGGCACTACTAACACACATTAAGTCTTCTGATTTACAGATCTTCTGCAGTGTAGAAGACCTGACTTCTCAGAGGACGCAGCATTTTATGAAATTAATATTATTAAAGTCATTTTTATTGCTTTCTGTACAATCTCCTTCAAATATTGTGGGAAACATGTCCATCATGTCCGTCTTGGAGATGTGAATTGATGGAGCAAAATTAGTGCTGTAATTGCTTCACTAAAATTTCAAGAAACAAGTCGATTATCTTAGAAGAAAAAACAACTATAGGCTGGATAGTCTCAGTTTTGGCAGCAAAGGCATGATAGTTGCACAATGCTAAGAAATTTACTGCATTCTTTTGACTATTTAAGCAAAAGTAATTAAAAGCAACAGGCAAACCAGTGTAGCTGTTAAAATATGTTTTATTTATTTTAATAAACTACATAGAGACAATCTGCAAAATAAAACCCCTCATCAATCAAGTGAAAAACATGATACGAAAAAGGCACATAACCTGAATTTATGGTGCCATAAATATTCATGTCTTGCCACTAAACACCTCCTGGTAAGCAGTGTTATTTTTCTATTCTCTGGTGGAGCCCTTTTCATCATGTGTCACTGTGATTGACATGGCTGTTAAAAAGGTGGGATATGTTATGTGACTGACTAAGGAGATAATGATTAAACACTACATCCATGTGTTAAAATTCCACTTAACCAGCCCTTTTGTGCATGGACACCTACTGTAGTAAATTACCGATAACAGCTACTTGGATGCATCAATTTCAAAATAAAGCCCACTGGTCTTACAAAAAATTCAGACTCTTTAGATGCACCTTCACCTCTGCTTCGAGTCCTTTTAAAGGTTTCAGGGTGCCACTGCAGGCATGCTGTGAAATGTGTTGGTGGGGGGGGTCATGTCCTCCTCATTCAGTCCCTGGCCCTCGTCGTCCTCCCTAAGGGAATTGCCCTCCTACTTGTGTGAAGCTGTTAGTGTGCTAATCGCTTTAGCGACACTCCATTATCAAGGTGCAGTGTTCCTGGAGTAAGTGGAGTCCCTCACATCTCACCTGGTCTTTTGGGGACAAATTGAAGAAGTTGACGAAGGCTGCAGGAAACTATAGAAGACTTGTGACCGCCATAACGCAGAGACACCAGCCTGCTTTGTCATCCACGCTGTGCATATGAACAGTTAGTCTCATTGAACCAGAGAAAGCAGCAGTTTGCTCCATACTCTATGGGTGGAAATATTAGTCTGTGTGCCGGTCCACCACTTTGACTAGACTGAAATATCTGAAATAACTTTAAGACGGAGTTTGATGAAACGTTCGTGGTGCTGAGAGGATGAATCCTAATGATCTTATCCTAGGCTTATCCTCTAGAACCAATATGAGGTGGTCTTCTATGTTTTTGAGTTAAATAACGAAACAATTATTAAATTAATTGTCTTGACTGGATTTGTCACAGACATTCATGTTTCCCTCAGGACTTTGGTGATCCATTAACATTTCATAAAGAGCCAGCTTCAAATGTGACTTTCTGCAATACTTAGTTTATAACCAAATACCTGCAAAACTAATGACAGTCAGCCTCTGCTGTGCTTTGTGTTTAATGCTAATTAGCTAATGTCAGCATGCTATCACGCTACACTGAGGCCTCATTCACACATTTTAAAACGAATACAATCTCTGTCCACACCAGACAGCAAACACAGATGCCATACTATATGTTATGCTTCAAACAGGTATTATAGTAATATAGAAGAACAATGTTTCTCTCTCACTGTAACAGACTATGTCTGATGACTCATGCGCATGTGTGTGTAGGCTATGTAAATTTTATCTATAGATTAAACTTACTTAAGAGTATCCTTAATAAATACTACTACAATGTACTTAATTAAGTACATCTTTGTACATCCTAAGGTCTAAATAAAAGAGGTGTGTGTCTGTGTGTGTCAATGTGTGTATATTCTTAATCAGAGTCACAGTCAGTGCTTGAAGTTGACCGGTACTTGAGTGCCAATACACATGCCAACACGTGAACAACATGTGAATGGGGAGTACTGGTCACAGAGCAGACAAATGAATGCAGGTAACCCTGGAGTGCAGGCTTGATGTGCCCTGAGACTGCAAAGGGCACTCTGTAAAATATTAAAATCAAGAAGTCCAAAAACTCTGCCAGTATCATCGTATTTGTGCTTTGCATAAGACCCAATCGGGAAGCCACTTAAATGCTGCTAAAATGAAAAATCAGGGTGTACAGCGTTTCCAAACTTCTGTTCTGTTTTAGGTCTTCGTTTTTGCTGTTTTAGTCTGGACAGGAGGTGCAAATGTAACTAACCTATCCAAGTATTTTTGAACATATTTTTTCACAGAATTTTGTCCCCCATCCCTTCCATTGGAAAGGGATAGCCAGTATGAACAGTAAGAACAATTGCAACTAGAAAAAGCTGTTTCTATATACATATGGGTATGTGAGTATTGTTTTAAGACAAACTGTGACCTTATCCTTTAACTCTCCTTTCTTCTTGTACCATATTGCATGTCAGGGAAGATTAATTTAAAAAGCGAGGAAGGGGCTGCTTAACTCATTCTTATTCAAATGCTTCAGATAAAAAGGCCAAACTGACCTGCCCACTCTCCCTTCCTGTGATTGCATATATGAAAATACCAAAAATGACATTTAAAGAGCATGCAGGCCCAGCTCAGCTCTGCTTTATCATTTTACCCAAACGGAATTACAGTCATATAACCATTAAAGCAGAAGGCAATCAGAAGTCAAAGTGATTGAAAAGGATACTTCAGGATAGGCATGAAAATTGTTTTACATATAGTCGTGCGTTTTCCTATACTGCTGCCAGTCTCCAGCAGAGAGGGATATGATGATGATGATGATAGTAATAATGATATTGGATCTCTATCTCCTATGTTATTTTGTCAAAGGAATACTCTTAACCTGTGGTGTTCTCCTATCAAATTAAGCTGAAAAACATGTATCGCAGTGAATGAGCTGTTAACTATCAAATGTCCAAAGGACGGAGAGCCTGCGGCATTCGCACAACTGAGAGAATTAAAGTCTGATATGAAATTTCCTGCATGACAAAACAAGGCAGGAGAAATGTATACGTAATTATTAAGATTATCGAAGCAAAGAGGAACACTGACTGCCTGTCACTCTTGCCAAAGACAGAAAACAGCCATTAAAATTGGGCTGATGTGCCGTTCTCTTCCATAAGACATTACAGAGACAAAACGCAGAGATTTACTTCAGTGTCACAAGACTTGATGCTGTGGAAATGAAGAGATGATGCAAAAACTTGTTTTTGAAGTAATTATGTTGGTTTGACAATCCAGAAATGGAGTTGTCAAGCTCCTGACCCCATTATGGTTTGGAATTTCTTAACCAACTTTAATCCTTTGGAAATACTGAAGAATGACAATGTGATTTAAAAAGCTTTGCCCTTGCTCGTGGGGACTATTGACATTGGTTGAAGCTTGAATTTACAGACTTCTATTGAAGTGAAGAGCTCATGCTGTAGCTGCAGGTCTGCTTTCATTGAGCTACTCCTTCTATTTTCACTTTCATGTTGCTCTCTGGTGTAAAGTAACATTGGGTCATAAAAGTGTATAAGTCTATGTGTGTTTGTGTGTGTGTAAGCACACCCTTGTGCAGCCATGTACATACAGACTCAGTGTGTCTGTACCTGCAAAGATCTAAATATCTCATCTACCCACCATGTTCAGTCCCATTACAAAGGAGTAAAATATATACGTACTCGTGTTGCAGTTATCTCAAAGAAACAATCAGATACAGGGATTTTGCAGTGAGACATTAAACCTGCACTGTTCATGAAAGGTTGTCACCCAATGAGATCCAATTAGAACAATGCCTAATCAGGTCACCAATAAAAAATGGGTGTCTGTTATCAGATGACTGGATGAATGATAACAGATTTGATTAAGGGTGTCAGTGCAGCTATGCAGGAATTTATGGTAGCTTTCTTTTGCAGGAAGCTTTTATTACCCATAATTAAATCTTTATTCATATGCATGCACTCACCTGACAGCTGAAACAGAAAGACACTTTACAGACAACACCGGAAATGTGTGGTTGACAGTGGCCGAGGAGGCCGTTTTCAATTATATTGAAAATCTTATTGTATTACAAATGTTATGACGCCTGTTTTGACGCCTTGTTCACACTGCCAAAATGAGGTATTTTCTAGATCCTTTATTCACACCTTTGTTTCATCAAGACTGGATTACTGTAACCCTCTGTTGTTTCGCCCACCACGCTCTATTACTAAAAGAAATGTTAAAGAATGTTGCAGCTTGGGTCTGAACTAAAACCAGACAATTTGACCATATCTCACCATTAACTTCCTTTCATTGGCTCTCTATCCCATTCAGATCAGACTTTAAGATGCTTCTGATGACATGTGCTTGCCCTTTCTTATCTCTCTGCTCCTCATCCCGTACTCTCTGCTCTCAGAATACTGGGCTCCTATGTAGTGAGTATTAAGTTAAAAAGAAGTCAGCAGGATGCTTTCCCTATCTCTGGGATAATCCTCAATTGATACGAGTGATTTTTTGAGTTACTATTGCTTCTGTATCAGCTCGAACTAGTCAGGCCATTCTCCTTTGACTTCTGCCATCAACAAAGTATTTTCACTCAGACAACTGCTGCTCACTAGATTCTCTGTAACCCTAGCGATGACTGTGCATGAAAATCTGAAATACTTAGACCAGTCCACCTGGCACCAACAACCATGCCACATTCAAAGTCACTTAAATCACCTTTCTTACCCATTCTGATACTTGGTTTGAAAATCAGCAGATCGTCTTGACCGTGGCTACATGCCTAAATGCATTAGGTTGCTGACAATTAGAAATTTGCATTAACAAGAAGTTGAACAAGTGTAATTAATAAAGTGGCTGGTAAGTATATATCTGTTAAATAAATGTAGTGGAGTAAAAAGTACAGTATTTTCCTCATATTATAGTGGAGCAGAAGTATTAAATATAGTGGAAAAATTCAGACCTCAAAGTTGTATTTGGGTGCACTGCTTGAGTAAATGTGTTTAATGTACATTCAACTCTGCTGTAATAATATTGGCAGAGGGAAATATGCATACGCACTCACTATTTATTTACAGCACAATTTAATCAATGGAGTGTTGTTAATTCATCATACCTGCATACATAAAGACTCACTCATTAAATGGGAGCCTTGTCACATTAACAAGAATGACACCAGCAGTGGCTGTGATATCAGCAATATTGATGATTATTAATAAAATTGGTACAATTCATTTTTGTAATTTTGTCCGCAACATCTACATCCAATAGGATGTTGGGAAGAGGGTGTGGCCTGCCGCTTGGATGTCCTCCAACTGTAGCTCCCTCTGGCTCCATGGCAAAGGGAGACTTGATGGCAGGATGGGGCAGCAATTAGTCTCACTTCTGTTGGTCAATTTCGTTTCACATACACAAGTCAAAATGTAAGTTTAAGCATCTTCTGGGGAATTTATTTAACATAAATTGATGCTGTGTGCTCTCAGAGAGCCTACCTGTGCATTACTCCACCCTGTCTGGGCTTTGGCTTCACTGTCCCTTCCCATTCGCTGGGCTCTTGGTAGATGCCACCTAACAAAGCAAGCCTTTTTGTTCCTGTCCTTTTGGTTTTCCAAAAGTTCAAATGTTCATATCTTGAATCTTAAAACCTAATCAAGGTGGAAGTAATGAGACACCTACCAGATGTCCTTCTCTGAGGAGACATCGTCACATCGTCTTTTTGGTGGCTTCACCTGGGCATCAGTGGACTTACCACTGATGGTCCTGGGGAGCCTGGACAGAGTGATTTTTGTGGGTTTTTGGGGACCCATGTTGCTGGCTGCACCTACAGGTGGATTTCGCTGTTCGCTTAAGGACAGTCTGGCCATGGCAGCCACAAATTCTTCATCAGGATCCTTCTTACCTTGGTAACAATCCTAAAAAAAGAGAAGGTTTGGATATGTTTGTTTGTTTGGAAGGTCTGTCATGTTACCTTAAGGAACAATTTGCAAAAAATAAACATAAACATATTAAACAAAAAACAAACTAAAATGTAAATTTTAGAAATCTAAACAGACACTGATATAAAACTGACATAGAAACTTCCGGATAAAATTCTTAATCTACATTATTTTTCTCAGTGGACAATTAAATACATATAAATGAATTATATTGATAACTTTTACAATCATGAACAATTAGTGGTAAGGATTAGTACTAATATTTCAGTATCTTCTTATCCAGTTGTATGTCTGCTTATCTGTGTATTTGTATTGCTTATGCCAATACCTGTGAAATATAAACTGTTAACTCTAAAAAGGATTTATATTGTTGTCACATGTCAAGCAACAATTCACGATTACTTTCTTTTGAGACAAGATTTTGCATTTTTTACTGCGAACAAATCAACCAAATGAATCAACTTACTTTGTTATGTTCAGTCCCAGACATGTTTGTTCAAAGTTCTGATGATTCAGATGAATAAAGGTCATGAAAGTTTTCTTCAAGAGCTCACACTGGTGTGTACTCACAGGTACAAATGTTTGGAAATAGTGAACAAAAGCAGCTCTGACTTTCTTTCCTGTGGACTGCTGATGTCAGATCGATTCTAGAACTGGTCAGGTGTCATAACATGGAACATGGATGGAGCTCCTCCAAACACAAGGCTCAATTTAACTAAAGCCTAAAAGAGTGAAAACAATGTAAATTAACAGGCAATAGAGATGTTTCAACCTTTTTAGAATTATAGGGCTAAGATACTTGTCATTGAAGTTACCTTCACGGCGCTGCCAAACTGGGCTACTTTTCATTTAATTGGACTGATAAAAAATGGTTTCACTTGTGATAAGTTGAAGCTACGTTGTGTTCAGTATATAACAGGTTTAATGGAGACCACTAAGTGCAGCTACAAATAGACGAAAAATCAGATTGGGAACTTAATCAAAAAACAACATAAGGTGACAGTTAAAAACCTTTATAGTCTTGTCAAAACTTTAACATTTTATCCTGTAAAAACACTTTTTATAACTCACAGATACTGACTGGGAGAAAGGCTAAATGCTACTGTCAACATGATGTCAATGACAAAGTACCTTAAAGACCTACTATCACAACTTTATATACAATATATTGCTTTATAGGCCTAATGAGCTAGAATGTCACATTGGCCAAGAAGCAGTCAGGACCACATTCAGGTGTAAGATAAGACAACACTTTGACATATTTTAATTTTTTTGGATAAGGGGAAGTAAGATTTTTTATAACACAGACCAAAAGTGCAGCAAAGACCATTTAAACAGCCTGGTGGTAGATTTATTTGCAAATTGTAGTTACTAGTCACAGCAACAAACACATTCTCGCTTCTCCAGCGAGTTATGTGTGTAGCAGCACTAATACATAGCTCACACAAAAAGCAGCCAGCAGCTTCAATAAAGATACTATCTGCACTAAGTGAAGTGAAGTCAGCAGTGTTGCTTTCGGGTAAAATATGTGCCTCTTTTTCAGCTCTATTTTGCCTCAGCAGCAATGATCGACCATAAAACACACAGTGAATAATCAGAGTCAAAGATGGCTTCTTTGTCCTAAAATGATGGTGGCCTGTATGTCTTTACAGGTTTCTACATTAGTGGCCTCAATATCTCATTGGCTGTCTACACAGGAATTTATTAGGAAGCTCTTATTGTTTTGATTCAGTTTTTCTATAGTTTTGTTTTGCTAATATTCCATTGTATTGTTGGTATTTTTTTCGATAAAGGTTAAAATGTCAGACCAGCAATAGGGTTTCTGCTACTGTTTGCCATTAGCGAATATTGCATTTCTATCTTACAGTGGCACATATTACGGTGACAGTTGATTACAGTCGAAAGACCAAATAAAGAAGCCACACTCATCTTGAAATTTCATATTGTATATATTGAAAATCTGTAGTTGGCTTTACCCATTCTACAGCGGTGATAAATCCTGTGCTGCTGCCCCTGACAAATGTTGTCTTGAGCCTGTAAAAGAATCCAAATTTGATTATGTCACTGACTCTGAGTAATATGCCTTATACAGGCTGCAGTTTTGCAGTAATCAGTAATACAACCCCAGTATTAGAAGAAGTTTTAGAGCAAAACTATTCTCCCCACAAGAAGGGCGGACATTATTTACGACAGACACACTGCAACGTGCCATGCCAAATGTTTTAAAATAACAGGACAACTGAATGACTATAATAACCAAATAAAAAGCAGACTGGTATCTCGAGTTATGTTGAAGGATGGGGCTCACGCAGGTCCACTATTATGCCTGGGCTCCATGTCATCAATCCTGCCTACAGCACTAAATCCTGGCCAGGATCTATGAACCCCTATTGGTATTGGATTTCAGGACAGCTATGAAACCCTCAGTCAAAGCTTTAAAACATCATCTTTGTCTTAATCCACTGATCGATAGGTCTGACAGGTTGAAATAACACAATAAAGTAGATTTAGTGGTCTAGCAATGTGGGGACATTTCATACTTCAGATTAAAAGCTGGTGCACCGTGCCCTGAAAGAAGAGGTAAAACACTGTCTCTGCTATCGAGAACATCCTGAACCAGACTCCGCTTCAGACATCCATCCTTTGAAGAATATGATATAGCATGTTCAAAGACGAAACGATATGAAATGTTATAATATTATTCGTAAATGTATACATTGTTAAAAAGGATCTCTGTATTATACTGCATATATAAAGCTTCAAAATTCTTATAACAGTTGTTAGTCCCACCAAGTAAATACGTGACACAGCAAAAATGGGAGAATGGGATTCCACATAACCTAAATTTCTCAACAGTATTTCCCCATTTGTCCCGACTGTAATTATATTTAGAGAAAAGGTATTCCCTCATGTCTTGCTACATGGTACATTTGCATTACAAATGTGTTTTGGAGGGCCATTATAATAGGGACAGCACTAATGAATAAATCTGTATAAGATTTCTTTCGTATAATTTGTAATTGCGTACTTAAAGTGATTTATGCTGGCACATTTTCATTAACATGGGATACATTTGTGTTGGAATCTGTCTGGAAATAGGCTAAATTAGAAATAGGTAATACACAATGTTTAAGGAGTGCCTCTTTTATGTGCAAGGTTAGGGTAAGAGTATATTTTGGCTCTGAGGTCACACCAGAGTGGCACGTGAGTCGATCAGTGACAAGAACTGGCCCAACCAAATGGGCCCATCTGGTGTGAAATTCAAAAATGAAGCATGGATGTTTCCCATTTGGGTGCAGACATTTCATGAAAAAAGGCCAGTGCATGTGGTTTGTCCTTTTTCTTTCTCCTATAGATAAAATCCTATTGGTGCTAATAATAATCAATAGACCAACTGTGTAGATGTGCAGAAAACAATTACAGGTCTGTATTGATCCTCTAATGGTTGACCAAAGGATGTAAACAGAGAAATAAATGGTCAGTAGCCCAGCCTGCTTTATGTCACAACTTGAGCCCAACACCTCTCTGCGATTCCCTATCTAAAAGCATTTTTGACATTTCAGCACTGGTATTTTTCTATTACAATGGCCAAATCATAGCAGCCTGATTGGTCTATAAGTGGGTTCTAATCACCACTAACATTTTAGAGTCACTCAAAGAAAGAATAAACACAGACCTACAGTATCAGCAATTACTTGTTACAGTCCAATGTTTACATTCAGTAGTGTAGTACTCTACTTTACCTCATGTCTACGCTAACACATTGCTCCAGGGCATGTTGTAAAGAAATAGTATGGATCAAAAGACACAGGTTTTAATCCGTGTATATTGCATCATCATCTAAGCAAGTGTTCACTTAATATAAGTTAAATTTAAACTGCAACATTTATGTTTAATGTTGTAAAATGTCCCTTACAAATAAATAGAAAAGGATGGCGTTATGCAGCTACTACTTGCTACATTGTTATTTAAACCTCCTTGAGGCACACGGGATTTGAGCAGCAACACTACAGGAAAGTCACAGGGCTATAAGACACTTCAACTGATATTCTGGCTTAATCCTAAACAATCCCACAAACAATATCCTTGAGTTTCACACGAGCCTTTCCTCTGTGACAGGAAGCCATAGAGATTATCTGAGGAGCTAGTCTGCTGCTATTAGTAACAAGCTGTCTGTCATCTGTGTCTACTTGATCAATTCAACATATACATTCCAGGCGACGTTACGTTGACACATAATCTCATGTAGACGTAAGTGCTGCTCAAGAAGACAGATTCAGACTGGAGCCCAAGATATATATTTTTTTATATAAATCACACCGCATGACAGGCTGCCACCACTGATAAAGGCCCATTTAAATGTATAGAGGAGCGTCATGTTCAAATCTGTCACCGGGAGGTTAGGGAAGTTACTTTATCAGGAGGGTTCCCCTGGGGGCAGTAAGAAGCTGAACCACTGAGTGCTCACCCCATGAAGCCTATTGTTAGTCTAATGAACAGACAGGATTTGATTAAAACATTTCAAACATCATTTGGCCCACGATGCGGTGCCGAGATGCTCCCCCACAGAGCACACTTAACACCCCGACGATCTGAGGCGGGAGTCCTCTTACTCCCGCTCAAAGGTGAGCCCACAAATCACTGTAATGCATTCAGCAGGGGTCTCTCTCTGTTTCCCGCTCCCCTTCCATCCCTTCCCTTTGCCGCTTGCAACGTTCGTCGTTAAAAATTCATTAGACGCTGTTTGTATTGCCTCCTCAAGGATGTCACCCTTGAAGGCCAACTGTGTACGAAAAGGCAGCTTGCATGGGCCGGAGGGGATTGATGGAGCTCCCAGTGTGTGCTGAGGTACTCTCCCCGGCTTTGATGTATGCATCAGATCACAGTGTTGCAGACATGCTTGGAGTCTGAATGAGACATGCAAGTGGCTTAGTGCGTGACCACAGACAGTGACCCCTGTGAGTTAAACTGTCGTTTAGAGCTCTTACACCCAAAGTGCACTTTTAGAATGTTCGAATAGCCGTGTTTTATGAATGACTTACTTATGCAGATCTACAAAGACAAAGGTAAATATAGAATATGTGACCGCAGCAAATGCAACAACTAAGTAATGGAGCTGATAAAGATAAGATGTGAGTATTTTTAGGAACAGTAGTAGTTTGGTAAAAGAAAAAAACTTACATAAGTAACTAGCTTTTTTCTGAAGATTTCAATCGCTTCTTGCAGGCTTCCTTGGTGGGCTGTAAATTCAATGAATAAACATTCATGCTCAACTATACCATAACATATTGCAGTACAAGTACACATGCAAGTACTGAGACAGTATAAATGCAGTTAAGCATCTAAACAGTGCAAAAAGCAGTAAAGTGCATAGCAATATACATACATATAGAGGTCCCTTATAATAACAAGTATAAACAGTAAGGCACAGATATGAATACAACTGTTTGTTCATATGAACAAATGTACGTGTGCAGCAGTTAGAGTAGGCAAAATATTAAATAATATTTTCATATGATGGGATTTTTGAAGCCTGATTGCAAACTATAATTGTGATAGTCCAAAACAAAACCAAAAATAATGGAAAAATATAACTACATAAAATAATAATAATAATAATAGAAAAAACTTATGTAATATAAAAACATATATATGATCTCATGTCTCGCTAGTTTTAAGTCTTCTACAATTCAGCATAATGTTCCATCCATCGTCAACCGCTTTTCCTGCATATAGGGTCGCGGGGGGGCTGGAGCTCCCGGGCGAAAGGCGGGGTACACACTGGACAGGTCGCCAGTCCATCTCAGGGCCACACAAAGACCACTCACGCTCACACCACAATTTAGGGTCAACAATTAACCTAGTCTTTGGATGGTGGGAGGAAGCCGGAGCACCCGGAGAGAACCCACGCAGACCTGGAGAGAACCCACGCAGACACGGGGAGAACATGCAAACTCCACACAGAAAGGCCAGGGCAACCAGGGAACCCACGACCTTCTTGTTGGGAGGCGACAGTGCTAACCACTGCACCACCGTGCTAAATGTTCAGTTAGTAAATTATGGTCCCATAAGGAAAAAAAAACCCAAAAGGCTTTTATTCTTTGCTAGGGTTAGGGTTAGGTCAGGGTGTTCTTTGCTACCATGCTACTATGATGACCTGACAATCAGGATAGAGGTGAATGGTATCCTGTGCACTGTGTACATTAAACTCGCAGTAAACTTATTTTGGGGTGTTGATTTTCACACTGAGTTTTCAGTTCATGAAAGTTAATTTTGGTCACCAAAAATGTCTTGTTCAGCGTTCACTTGTACTAAAAGACACTCTAAGGAGCCGGTTGTTAAATTTTTCAGGTAAGTACATTTTGTATAAGTAAGTCTGTATTTCGCTAGCCAAAATTAGCATGCCAGTTTTTATTTATTATTTACAGCTGCACCTTACTAACCAAGTTAGCTAGCTCCACCCTCTCGGCCAAATATGGTCACTTCTAGTTTCAAAAAACCCAGAAGGCGACAGTCAAAATGCCAAAAAAAAGTAGTCTACAAACCAATGGGTGACTTTGCAGTAGCTAAGTCCACTTCCTTAATACAGTCTATGATTGACACACAAACCTTAAATGATAGATGCTTAGGTGAATATTAATGGGCGTGATAATGGAGGTGTTTAGTAAATGTAGCTGACATTTAAGTGTAGTTTTGAACTACAGTATTTTTATTTTGAGAAACTGGATCCACTTGCTTTTCACTTTTCTTCCATCCCTTCTCTTCTTTCTTTTAATGCTAACCCCCCAGCGAATAATTTATTCAAGGCTCAGCATTTAGCAGGCCTAATCCTCTCTGCTGATGCTTTTAGGTGCACATACTGTACAGTAATTGTATAAAAGAGTAAAAGTGGGGTTTCAGGCACTCTGATAATCACCCACTCTTTGCCAAGAGCACACCAAAGATAGTGAGGAAAATGGAGGGGGGCGGGAGGAGAGAAGCCAAAAAACCTTGACACAGGAGAATCAGCTGTCTACTGGACCGGTGAGCCGGGTCAGGCTGATAGAAGCTTGGCCAGCACGGTTGGTGCACTCAGGCTCAGTCCTGTCCTGCAGCTCCGGTGCAGGTCCCCAGCCATAATGGAATCTGACAGGATGTAAATGAGTTTTTAAAAGAGCTGGTGAAAGCTGGTCATTTTTCTCATTTAGTGGTCCAGTGTGTTGGCCAGGTCCCCAGCTGTCACCCTGCATTCCTGCCTTTCCGGGGATACGAAGGGGCACTCAGTGTACAGTAGCAAACCTTGATTACTAATGCTATACAGGGTGGAAGATGCATTTCACACTCTTTATGTCTTGTTCTTTAGTCAGTCATTTATTATTTTCTTTTTTCTTCTGTATTGAGGAGAAACCCACTGAAATATGTTCTTATGAAATAATTATAAACTGGATGTTATTAAATTGTTAGCAATTAAATATTGTTACAATATTTTTCATATAACCAACAGAAAGCCCTTAATCTATTGCTTTTACCTAACTAAATAAACTCCTTATGTATACAAAATGTTTTTCAGTACTTTTAGCTAAGTAAACACTTAACCCTTACTTAATATTTCAACTGCTTATTCACTATTTAAGGTAACAATTTTACGTTCAGCTAAATATATAACCCCTTTATCCATAATTTTAGATAACTGTTTTACCTTTAGCTTAGTATATTAACTGTTTATCCGTACTTTTAGCTAGCCTAACTATTTTACTTTTAGCTTAATACATGAACTATACATGTAACTATTACAACAGGTTATTCATTACTATTAGCTAACAATATAAATTATTCTTCTATAACTGTTAATTTCTATTAGCTAACTCTTTAAACCATTTATCCTTTACTTTTAGCTCACTATATCAACTTCTCTGCTCCCTTGCTAACTAATGTTAGCTTTCAATTGCAACATGTAGTGTTAATGTGTTACAAATTACTTAAGTTGGTCAGCTTTAATTAAACAAAACTAAACAAATTGTACCCCTATTTGGCTGTTTATTTTCCTCCTTAAAGAGGTGGTCTTATGCTCATTTACAGGTTCAAAATCCTATTTAGGGGTTGTACCAGAACAGGTTTACATGGGTTAATTTTAAAAAACCACCATATTTTTTTCATACTGCACATTGCTGCGGTTCCTCTTTTCACCCCGTGTGTGAAGGCTTCGTTTTAGCTATGGAGTGATACATCTTGTCTCTAAATGATCTTTGTTGGGAGTTGCACATGCACAGCAGAGCCCTTTAAAGAGTCATCTCCGTTCACTCCAATGGACCAGTTTTTCACAGCAATGGCTGATCATGGAGCATCTGAATAGTTCCCGGAAGTTAGCATCAAATGCTAGCAGCGCAGCAGAGCAGCAATAGAAAATGCTATCTGGGATGCATGTTTGAAAGGTAAGACGTGTAAAAAATGAGATTATATATTTTTTTAGCAAAACTGAATTAAGTTAACATGTGCAGTGAAACATGTTAGTGGATTTCCCCTACTAAATAAGAAGATTTAGGGACATTAATGGTTAACAAATTAACATACTGGCAATGGATAAAGTTAGCAGCAGACAATAAACAGGGGCAGTCTATTAATTTATTTTAAAATACGTATTTTTGGGGGGTGGTATTTTATTTAATTTAAATATAGTAGTGGTGCATGTATGAATAAAGAATTTCAAAACATTATTTATTTATTTGGGGGGGATTTACCTCTAACACTAAAAGTAGTAAACTAGCATTTTATAAAAACAATCTTCATAGTAAACATTAATTATATTAGAGCAGTAGACTGATGCTAAAGAGTACTGAGTGGACCATGGTGAGATAGAAAACAACACATGATTATACCATTTATAAGAAATATATATAC
>JAPMOB010167829.1:0-17156 GCA_029875015.1 Lepomis gibbosus
AGAGGAAAATGCCCTTTCCCTAAAACGAATAGGCTACATTTGATTAAATATAAATTAATTTTAATAACTGTAGCTATTTATTTTACTTTAATATTTTACCTCGTAAAGATACAAAAAAAGAAAGAATAAAATGGTCTTTAATGTGTCAGAAAATAGACATTGAGCTTGGGGGGGGGTAGCTGTGTAGCTGGGAATTACTTTCTGTTAGAACTGATATTTGATTCTTACCCCAAACTACCTTAATGATTTTCCTGTAAGATCTGAGATCCCTCAATGTTCCACTTTATTTATTTCAACATGATCTGCTTCTTATGGGTTTTCTTTACAGTGGAAGTAAAGAAAGACAGGAGATGGGTAATCATATCAAAGGTGACAGTAAATCATGACAGGAGCAAATGGAGAGACGGGAAACTGGGTTGGGACATGAGAGCCAGTCAGATCAGACTGAAGTAAGACAGGGAAATTTGAAAGAAAACAGATACGGCACAAAGGAGAAAGACAGTAAACACCATTAAGCAAAGTGCTTCTCCTGTGTGGTGGGAAAAACATCTAGCGTGCATTTCATATTTAACTGGGCAAGTCAACCTTATTTTGAAAGCGTCGCTAACAATCAAGGTTTGCTTATCTTTACACTTACATAAGTGAACTTCCCAGTGCAGCTACAACATTTCCCTGCTGGGCAGTAAGATATCAACTTGATGCATTTGTGGCTTGATAATTTAATTAGAGATTAATGAGGCAGACAGAGGGAATTTATTTGCAATAAAAAAAACTGTCCAGGCCAATTACAGGCCTGTAATCAGATAATCTACCCACTGAAATTAAAAAATGATTATCTGATCATTTGTCCGCAACTAAACAAAACTGGAACCGAGTAGTGTGAGAAAATGTTGGAATTTTTTCTGTAAAAATGCATAAATAAAGTAACAACCTAGTAATTTGTCCTACATTTAAACAAAGCAGCTAATAACTAGTTTAAAGGGATAGGAACAGGATTTGTTTCTTGACAGATTTTCTATTTTCTTCTCCGCGTTTTGCAGAAATCCACGTCCAAATTTTCCAGGGAGCTGTCGGACCTGGTGGTTTACTGCAAGAGCGTGCACTTCCATGACTTTGAGCACGCTCGTTTACACGGCAAATGCTATGAGATGTCCTCATTCTCTGAATCCAAGGCCAAGAAGCTCGCTAAGGACGCAGGTACCATGAACAGAAGAGTTAAATGTCCTATTACCTGTTTTATGACTATAATATGTTAGACGTGTAACATAGGGTGTCATTTCATGTTATATCATTGACGACTGTATCTGAGTTTGAGAAACAGGTGGAGTTCTGAGTGTTTAATCTACAGAAATACGTTCTTTCCTCTCTTTAAACTTCTCCCCAGGGGCAGATTTTGTGCAGCACAACACAAGGCAGCTGAGCCGGATCTACCCCAGCGGGCTCAGGACGGACTCCTCCAACTATAACCCGCAGGAGATGTGGAACGTGGGCTGCCAGATAGGTGAGGGGGAAGGTCGCCCTCTGCTGGTTAAACCAAACTTTCCCCTCTAAAATCACACACGTCTCCTGTTTCCAGCGTTAATGAGTGTTCTGGTGTCCACAGCCACCCGCCGGCATGACGGCAACTTGACCCTTAGACTCCTGGATGAGTAGCACTAGTTTTATATGACTAAACCGTGTATCTTTCCAGTGCAACAGCTAAGAAAACACAAGTAGGCCACAGGCTGTAAAGCATTTTTGATTTGGTGGAAGGTTTCAAATCGCCCAACTTGCTGCAGAATCTTCCCAGCTCATCGAGAAGCACACACAGCTGCAAAATAAACCAGCGCTTTATTTAATAGTTAACAGTAGACAATGATAGGAAACATGGATAGGGAGTGATAAGGACTAAGGCATGCCACAAAGGTCCCCAGCGGAAACTAAACCAGGACCTTCATGATTTCATGGTGTGCAGCTATTTCACACGGAAGCCCAAGCTGGCTGTTTGGAGACCTGTGTGAGAATGTAACAGGCTGCTCATAAGTTGACTGTCTGTTTTGAGACGGCATATTGAGGAGGAGTAATTCTCTTTGTGCACCCCCACCTCCTCCTGCGGGGGAGGCTAGAGGTCGGGGTCAGATGCTGCAGAACATCGTCCCCTGCAGCTGGAGGGGTTTGACAGGACAGATGCTTCCTGTCATAAGGGCTCAGACTGACACTGTCTGTTCCGGATGAAAGACAGTCGTCTGCTGGACTCACATGAACCTCGATGGTTTGATAGATGAGTGATGCAGCGAGCCAGAGCCGCAGTTAATTGCATTATTTCCCTTCTCCGTCTTTCCCAAAGTGGCTCTGAACTTCCAGACAGCCGGTCTGGAAATGGATCTGAATGACGGGCTGTTCGCGCAGAACGGAGGCTGCGGCTACGTCCTCAAGCCTGACTTCATGAGAGACGGCAACTCTCTGTTCAGTCCAGAGACGCCCGAGGAGCGGCGAGACTACAAGCCACTCCGCTTATCCATACAGGTTCAGAAGTGCATGAACGTCTAGTTGGTTTGGGGTTGTGGTGGGCAGGAAATTTGCATGTAATGTCAGAAAACCACTGAATATCAATGATAGAAGAGAACATTTGTGTTTATCAGGTGATAAGTGGGCAGCAGCTACCAAAGGTGAATCAGAAAGAGGGCTCGATTGTAGACCCCCTGGTCAGAGTGGAGATCTATGGAGTGCCGCAGGACCAGGTCAAGGAAGAGACCAGTCACATTAACAACAATGGTGAGTGTGTGTTCATTCTTCTTTTATACAGATAATATTTCATTGACGTAGATGGTAGAAGGCCAGGATGTGAAAAGACTCCCTCTACCGCCCTCTACCTGCAGGTTTTAACCCAGTGTGGAATGAAACGTTAAATTTTATCATCCACGCCCCTGAGCTGGCCCTGGTTCGCTTTGTGGTGGAGGACCACGATAAGGCGTCCAGGAACGACTTCGTGGGACAGTTCACTCTGCCGTTTACGTGCATCCAAGCAGGTGAGCCAAAACACGAAGCACGGAAACCAGCAGAGTCACAGCTGACTGCAGTATTTTTCACTGGGAGACCGGGGGGCAACTTTTGGTTTCTTTGTCATAACTCAAAAACGTCTTGTATCTGTCTTTTACTTGTGAACAGTCATCAAATGTTTTTACAAGCAAAGTTAAGGACACAATATTGATTCAAACGCTAGATGTGAAATGTTACATCTGCCCCCACGTGCAGGGGCGATTGCAACAACCCCCATAATTCCTTCATGTAGATACCAAGGATGAAAATAAAGTACAGAGAATATATATATAGATCTATTCATAATACTACTTGAACGTTTTCTAAAGTGGTACAAGGTCACATGACAAATAGGACTACTGTCACGGGTGTGGAGAAGGTTGCTGGACCCAAATGCAGAACACATAGCGCAGGAGGTGCAGTTCAAAGGGTTTATTCAACAAACTAAAGGCGAGCACACTGACAAAGAGAAGCATACAGGAAGAAACAAAGCAGGTGATCCAACAGACACACAGGGAATAAGCAGGCAACAGGATGAGACAGCGCGAACTACAACCACAGACAGACAGGGAATAGGCAACTGGGAGAGACACAGATGCAAAACATCACACATTAACAAGGAACACAGACTGAAGCAAAGATAAAACAGAACTCAGATAGACATGGGCGAAACACAGAAGTACACAGACCAGGAGTGAACACTGAAGACATAAACTAAGGTACAGGAAACCCAAAACACAGACAAACTATACACCAGATACTGGACACAGGGCAATAGACAGGACAGAACCCAAAACCCAAAATACTATAAGACAGATTCTGGACAGACCAAAACAACAACACTGACGTACAAGGAGCAGGAGTGAATACTAAGACATAAACACTGAACTGAGAACTAAGACATGGAACCAAAACACAGACTAAATAACGGCTACAAAACCAAACCCTGAATAAAAACTTGAAAACACGGCAGTCAGGACTAAACATAGGCCTCATAATAACACAGTTTACATGACAAAGGTCATTCGTACACACAAATGTTTTCTGACATTATCAGAAAGATGCTGTCGTCTGTTATTTTCTATATTGAGCTTCAGTATTATAAAACTATTTCAAACCAAAAATCAAAGTAGGGGAGAACGAATGAAACACTTTTCAGATATACGTCATTTTAAAATATAACTTTTCAGACAGAAATCATTTGTTGTCGTCATCAACAGCTCACATGTGCTCCATCAATACCAGCTGTTATCTTATTTGTCCCTCCTGTGCAGGACGGAAGAAACACAACGATATACATTTAAATAGTTTGTTATTCTTGTTTTTATGTAGAAAGCTTGACGCTGCCCTTCTTAATACATAATTGCAAACTAATTATGTCCTTTTTCTTTATAAAAATGGTATAAATATAACATATTCAACAGCTAATGCACATTTAGATCAGATATCAGCTGCAGCCTGTTGTCCTGCTCTACTGTGAAGAAGACCCTGTTATTTAGCTGTGAGCATCCTGGTGGTCCAGCCTGCAGCCTAGTGGACTCTGCCCCCCCCACCGCCATATCAAAATAAGGCAGAATGGAAAGTGACTCCTTACGTTTAAACTTCACTCGCTTCTAAACTGTAAAACATTTAAAACTTCAGGATGAGTTAAAGTACTAACTGATCTTTCATGTGAACATGACCATGACACGTGGAACAATAAACACAACTCGTCATTCAAAAAAAAAAGATTGCTTGAGTGGATTTACTTTCTGATTGCAAACAGCTTCTTGTCTCGTGTGACGTGTTTGTGCTGAGGTAGTTTGGCATATCAGACTTTTATGGGCTCCGAGAAAATCTCTGCGTTTCATTCGTCCCGGCTCTCCCCTAATGTTGATCTCTTGATAAATATGTTGATAGATTATTATTACAGAAACTTCTCATCTGTAGACACTGAAGATACTGAACGCATGAGGAATCGGCTCTTGGTGGGAATCGAACCCTGGTCCCCAGAATGAGAAGGCCAACGATTTAACTTTAAGGACTGTGCTGCAAAATACACATTATATAAAATATACATAGATAATTAAACTGACCACAAACACTTTTCTAAAAATTCTCACAAAAAAATTATATATTTCTAACCCGGACATTATTTTACAGCTGTAAGAGAGGAGAGGAGCGACCCTGCCGGCTAGAAACAATGAAGCTAATATTTGACAAAGATATCAAATACAACACGTGTAAAAAAGACTTAAGATTTAAACTCATAGACACCCGTGGTTAAAAAAGTATGAGAAAAATACTGTAGATTACTTTCATAGCTCAAAAATGAGTCTTTGCAGAAAAACGTTCTGCAGGCAGAGAGAGGTGACCACAGAGAGCGGGCATGATGAGTGTCATGCTTCTGTCTCGTTCCTGATTGGTGCAATTTGAGATGCTACAGTTGCCCCCCTCCGGTCTCCCCCTAAATATGTAGGTAAACGCATATGTTGTGTCAAAAACCAGGAGAACCCAGGATTCACTCAGTACCACTCTGTTCCAGGTTACCGTCACATACATCTGCTCTCCAAAGACGGGACGGCCATCCCTCCCGCCTCCCTGTTCGTCAACGTCAGCATCTCTGAGCTCACATGAAGAAGTCAGATCGGAGGACATGAAGCCAGAGGTGGTCACAACAAGTCCCGTGTCTTTATTTTTTATTAGCAAGGTGCAGCGGAACATGTTGGACTTTTCCTGTGAACTTCAAATAGCAGGCGGCAGGTAACAGGTCATTGGTCACTCAAACAAAAACAAAACAGAGTTGATGAATCTCCCTCACCGAATTTATTCAAGAAATAAGACAATTAATGAGAAACAAGGCCTGTCAAAGAGTCCATGCAGGAGTTTGAAAAACTCTTGATTTTAAATGAACTCGTCTGGCTGTATTTTATTCTGTTCCCGTGTCAGATGTTGCATTGCCTGCGAGCTTTTTTTATTTTCCTTGTTTAGGAATGAACGTGAATGATTGCTGCATGTCTGCGTCTAAATATCCGCCTGTTTAAATGTGCTGTATATCCAGAAGCAACAGTACTTAGGAGATAAGTGAAAGTGTATGGTGCACAGGTTTAAAGTGTAATAACAGAATGCCTAGTATTATAAAGTGCTCACAGCTTTGCACCGTGTTGGTTAATCTGCATTTAAGTGCCTGCCTAAGTCATTTGTAAAACTTATGTACCCGTAACACAAGTTATGCTGTGTATTATGTAAATAAATTTATTTATCATTATACAACACAAGCTTGTACGAGGACAGTCCTTTCATGTTATACACATTAAATAAAATAAATTTAATTTAAATTTACAAGCTCTCACTCAACATGTACTGATGTTTTTTATTGTCCTTATACAATAAAATCAAGTGGTCACACATATCGACAGATACTGTATGTTAACTTCCTGTTGGCGTTGAGAGCGTCTACAGTCTGAACTGACCACATGCATCTACTGTGCCTCGCTGCCTTCTTCGCCTCTTTGCACAGCCTCTTCAACTACTTCCTGCCCCTCTTCAGCCGTCCCTTCCACTTGTGCTGCTGTCTCATCTAATGTCCCCAGCAAGGCCTCTTTCAGGGTCAGGCTGACTGCCTCAGAGTCCCTCACCACCCCCTGCTCTACCGACATCTCTGGATGGTGCCTCTGCAAATGCTTGACCACCTGGAACTTCTGCTTGGCTCTGTAGGAGCAGTGGCGACAGCAGAAAGGTTGCTGCTTGGTGTGAGAGAGGTAGTGGTGCCTCAGACCTGCCGGCCACCGGAAGGCCTTGTGGCACAAGCCGCACGCGTACGGCCGATCGTCGCTGTGTTGACGCTGGTGGGTCTTCAGTATGAAACTAGTCTTGAAGGCTTTGCCGCATTTCTCGCAGACGTACGGGCGCATGTCGCAGTGCTGCGTGTCCCGGTGAGCACGGAGAGCATCCGCTCTGTTAGTACGGTACTCGCACTCATCACAGACGTACGGCTTGTCCCCTGCAACAGACAGACAGACGGTTTGTTCCCACAGCGTCATGTAATCAAAACTAAGTCTGTTAGAAACCTGGGGAGATTAAACTGAGCGTTAAAAATGAACAAGCTTTGCAGAGGCAGATTATTTCAACCAATCATTCAAGTCTATAAAATCTTTGTTCCATCAGCCCCCAAATCTGAAAACATACTCAAGTATTTTATGTCCTGCTACCTGTGTGCTTGGTCATGTGATACTTCAGCTGAGTCGCCCACTTGCATTTGTAGCCGCACTCCGGACAAAGGTACTTCTTCTCCTCTCGGTGAACCCTCATGTGAAGCTACAGCAGGATTTATTTTAAAACAGAGAAATATCAAAGAACATATCTCATTTTCATTATGCTGTTTTTATTTTAGGAATACTCAGCGTCTTGCCTAAGTTAGATCAGAAGATCCACACCTCTCCGATGGCCGCCCCCTACAGTAAGCAGCTGATTAGCTTAGCTAAGCATAAAGACTGGAAACTGGAAAACAGCTGGTGGGTCAGTAACAAAATCCACCTGCAAGCGCCTCTGAAGCTCACTAACTAAAACATATTGTGTTTGTTTAAGTGTTCCCTGTTTTGGTATTACAGGAAGTCATATAACAAACTACTCTCTGGCACATCAGCCCCCATAAAACTACAACATGTTGTTACAGCACTTAAGCATCTTCTGGCTGTTGCTTCTTATTTGAGGGACAGACTGAAGAGTGGTATCGATCTTCTTATATAACCTTTGGCAAGAAAACAAATATCAATCACACTGATAAATTCATAAGACATAACCGGTCTGCTGGAAGCTCCTGTTGGTTTCTGTGTTTAAACGTACTGGTTGTGTCCTTTGTTGTGTGTATTTGATGTTTTTATTGTTCTTTAATGAACCTGCTGTTCCAAGTTTCCAAAAATGGATAATAAACATTTTTACTATCTTATCTTATAAATAATAAAAAATAAATGCAAATAATTGCTTTATTAAAAAATATATAATTAAAAACATTTTTGTCTCCCCTTGGTTATACAAGAACTGGGACCTGTGACATTCCTGTAAAGCAGCTTAATGAACTTTTACCTTACGAATACTGAACTCATCCTGTGAACTTTGGGCTTACCTTCAGCCTAGACGGGTCGGTGCAGGTGTACGCGCACTGCTCACAGCTGTAAGGCTTCTCCCCGGTGTGTATGCGGATGTGCCACGTGATCTTCTGCTTGTTCTGGGTTGAATACTCGCAGTCTGTGCATTTGTACAGACGCTTGCCCCCGTGTGAACGCAGGTGGCGCTCCAACACCAGCTGATGTCGACAAGCAAACGGACAGGTGCTGCACCTGAGAGGCTTGTCCTCCGGAGATCCCTCCTCGTGATCACTCTGAAGGTGCCGAGCTAAGAGCTGCCTTGTTTTGGCAGCGAAGGGGCACAGCTGACACTGATGTGCCAGGTGGGTTCTCTGGTGAATCTCGAGGCTTTCCTTTGTTTCAAAAGACTCCTGGCAGGTGGTGCATTTCACCTGAGGGTGCTTTCTCTCTCGGTGGGTCTTCAGTGTGGCCTCGGTGCTGCAGGTGTAGTCGCACTGCTTACATGTGAAACAGACCTGGAGCTGGTGGACACGTTTACAGTGGTTTCTTAGTGCAGCGTCTGAACTGAACTGAGCATCACAGTGAGCGCAAGCATGGTGCAGGTCCCCCGTGTGGCATCTCAGATTGTGCCGTCTCACGTCGTCGAGCGTGTAGCCGCTGAAGTCACAGAGCGAGCAGAAGTGTGTGGGCTGTTTGTCGTGGATGCGCTCTTTGTGCTGACGCAATTTGGTCACGGCCCCAAAGGTCTTGTTGCAAATATCGCAGCCGTGACGGCCGATCCCTGTGTGAAGAGACTCGTGCTCTTCCAAGCGATAGCGCCTTGTGGTGCTAAAAGAACAATACCGACAGCGGTGAGGTCGCGCGCCTTTGTGTTTGAGGGCAACATGCTGCGCCATGCAGCGTTCTTGTTTGCAGGTGAAAGTACAGTGCTGGCAATGCAAACGTTTGGATTCAGCCAACTTTTTTTTCTTATGAACATAGAGGCTGTGACGAGTTAAGGACGTTTTTGATTTGGCCACAAATGAACACATGGTGCATTGGATCTCCTCTGGCTTCAAGCAGCCTCTCTTTTCATGACTGTCCAACGCCCTTTTCTGATTGCACTTAAATGCGCAGCTTGGACACGAGAAGGCCTGATGTTTCTCAGAATCTTTCCCGGTTCGTTCACTGTCCTCCTGTTCGTTCACTGGCTCATTTCCACACTCCACTTCTGAAACGATCTGACTCCCTCCTTTACTTTTCTTCCTGCAGGCTGCGAGGTGCCGTTCAGCTGTTGCAACCCTGACGGATGAAAAGTTGCACAGATTGCATTTGAATTTCCCGTCTTCCTCAGAGTACAGGGACTTCTGTCTTTCTTTTTTAGTTAAAAATAACTGTTTTTTTGCAGGTTTTTCTGTCTGACTTTTGCTTTGCTGGTGTTCTGAAGCATTCCAACCAAAGCCTTCACAGTTTGTCAGATGAGATGTACACACTTCTTCCTCTCGCGGATGAAATTCCTGATCATTTGAATCATCGTTTTGTGAAGACAGAAGCTCAGTGTGATCGTCATTTGTTCCCTCATCCGGTTGTTTGGTTCCTTCCCGAGCTACAGCTGAGATGCCTTCTGTAGCCAAACGTGTATCTGAAATGCCCACAAATGTTCTTGTTTTTCGCCGAAGTGCAGGGCATTTCTTCGCCCTGTGGCTATCGAGGCCTCGCCTCTGTTTGAAGTGTGCACCACAGGCCTGGCACTCGTGTCCCTTTATCCTACCACGGCACAAAGCCCGGCAGTGGTACTTCAAAGCGGTCTCCTTACCGGTCACATAAGAGCACTTGTCACAGCGATAAACGTCTCTAGTCGGCACCACGAGCATCTGCACCCGCCCCTCCAAAACCATGGCTTCAGCTTGGTCCTTGTCGTGCTTCTTCATAGCTCTCAGCCGGAGCTCAGAGTCTGATGGCTGCTTTTGCTCGGATGGAAAAGTGGAAGTGATCGTTCCACCGTCATTCTGCGCTTCAGTCGGACCCTCCGCGGGTTCCTCTGGTTGACCTGTGTTATTCAGAGGCTCGTGGTTGTCTTCCAAGTCACTTTGTTCACATTCTGCATCTGCCACAGCTGCATCGTCTTCCTCTAATGAAGAGGCAGAGAGGTCTGCCTTCTCTATGTCAGACCCTTTACAGTTTAAACCGGGTGAGCTTGGAGTTTGATTGGCACGGTCTCCTTCCTCATTTTGCAGTGAGGGGGTCTGATAGTCAGTGGTCGATAGTGCCGTTAGAACAAGAGTACAGTACTCCTCAGGGCTGCTCACAGACTGGGGACTGTCTGAAATACCTTCATTAACAACCTCTTGAGAAACAACATCAAACACATCCACAGGATCCACGGTTTGGGAAACGGTTTCTCTGCTGGCACTGTGGTCTGCTGAGCCAGGAGGATCAGACTGTTCTCTGTGAGGCGGTGCAGGTCCTTCAGAAGCCGACTGTTCAGACTGCTCGTGAGCCGCTGAGGGCTTTTTGTAGAATTCCTGCAAGAACTCAGTCGACTTCCTCTCCTTGTCCTTTGCGGCGTAGTTCTCCAGCCAGGCTTTGTCCCCGGGAACGTACCCGTGAGCTTTCCTCTTGTGCAGGAAGAGGCTGATGCTACTGAAAGAGGAATAGAAGCAGAGGGCGCAGCGAAACTCTTTCAGCTTGGTATGTTTGCAGTTCTCATGGTTTTGAAGGGCCTGTCTGTGGCAGCTGGTGTATGTGCAGTATTTGCACTTATAGACGGACGGCTGTTTCTCCTCTCCAGAATGTTTTGCCATCATGTGATTGCGAAGCTCATACTTGCGCTTGCAGGCGTAAGCACAGATCTCACACATGAGCGATTTGGCCTGATGTCGTAACTTGTGGCTATTTAGCTGGTCCATGCGGTGACAGCGGTAGGGGCACTGATCACACTGATACCTAGAGGAGGAGACAGGAAGTCATAATAACAACAGTGCGTACAGACTGCTGCAGCCCTTCTTCATGTCATAAACAGAGCAGAGAGAAAACTTCTGCACATTTTTAGGGCCCGAGCACGAAACGTGCGAGGTCCCTATCATCTGAAGGTTTTTCCCTGCAAAGTCACCCTAATTTTGGCCTAAACGTGCTTGAAAACTCACCAAACTCTGCACAAAATTCAGGCGTGGCAAAAAATTTCGTATTTTATGGGTTTTGCGCATGGGCGTGGCAAAATGGCTCGCTAGCGCCCCCAGACAAAGTTTCACCTACATGTTCGAAATTTCTGTGGTACATGTATCATGTCAAGACGCACAAAAAAGCCTCTTGGAGCCATCGCCTAAACCCAACAGGAAGTTGGCCATTTTGGATTTAATGGTAATTTTTCGAATTCAAGTCACTAATGCTTGCATACAGAGTGAGCACCAGGTCTGCACCATCTACCTAAACTCCATAAGACAAACCTAAGTTCCTTCTCGGCCGCTGCGCTCCTCCAACGAACGCCGCCTGGCTCTGCCAGCCCTTCACAAGCGACCTCAGTCCCTGTTCTCATCTGTGACACCACGATAGTGGAACGAGCTACCGCACGCCATCAGAGCAGGGGCGTCCCTCTCTGACTTCAAGAAGCTCTTGAAAACTCATCTCTTCAGAGAACACTTCCTCTTATAACACCTCTAACTAACTAACCTCTCACATGCACTTCCTGTGCTCTTCTTCTTCTATCCCTACAATTATCTTGTTTTGATTGCACTTTTTCTTAACTCTTCCTTCCCTTGGTATTTACCCATTGATGTGATCTGTACTATGAGCTCTTACTAGTATGTCTTGTCAGGTGTAGATTTGATGCTCTGTGGATGCCTGCATGTTGTTCCTCAAATGTAAGTCGCTTTGGATAAAAGCTTCTGCCAAAAATGAGTAAATGTAAATTTTTGGTCATTTACAGACTTTGTACTTTAACAAACTCCTCTAAGAGAATTAGTCTGATCAACGTCAACTTTTCGCTGTGCGGTCTGAGCCCACTGACGTTTAAAAGTTGTACAAGCGCTTATTACCAGTCGACCAGATTGTCAATGGCGAGCTGTCAAAAATTGATGATTCGCCATGACACATGAAGTTGTTAGAACTTCAGTATACATGCTCACATCTGCACCAAATTTTATATGTATAATAAGAGTCCTGCGTTTGACAGATTTGTGAACAACATTTGAGAGAAACAGGCTTTTTGTGTACACAGAGAAAGTCTTAGATCTGTGAGCTTTGACTGCAGCATCTACCTGAGGTCTCCAGCATGTTTCCTCATGTGGACGTTCAGATAGTGTTTCCATTTCGTGACGTATCCACATTCAGCGCACATAAAGTTCTTGTCGTCGGAGTGAGTGAGCATGTGCTTAGAGAGGTAGGACTCATCGCGGCACCTGAAGTCACACAGGCTGCACTTGTGGGGCTTCTCACCTGTTACGGAAAGAAAGAAGCAATCAGGAGAAGTCGGGCCACAATCAGAGGAGAGAACCCTGAGAACATAAGACGTTATTCCCTCCTCACCGCTGTGCATCAGCACGTGTCGCTTCAAGCCACGCTTATGCGACGTCACGTAGCTGCACTGAGGGCAGCGGTGGATCTTCTCGTTGGCGTGCAGGTGTCCGACGTGCTGCTCGAACTCCACGGGGTTAAACGTGACGAAGGAGCAGAAGTCGCAGCCGAGCTCGTCGTTTCCCGCGTGGCCGTGCCGCTGGTGCTGCAGGAAGACGCTCTTATTGGAGCAGGAAAAATCACACCGGGAGCAGTGGTAGGCGAGGTGTGTCCGATAATGAGCCTCCATGTCCGTCTCACTTTGAAAGACGGCGCCACAGGCGTGGTGACGGCATTCCGCGGCCCTGACCCCGTGCTCCTCGGCAGCGTGTTTGAGAAGTTCTTTGCGCAGAGAGCTCTGGAACGAACAGCCCTCCTGGAAGCAGGCCACCGGCTGGCTGTCGGACAGGATGTTGTGCGTCTTCATGTGAGCCTTCAGCGACCTGCTCTGGCGAAAGCTTTGGCCACAGGCGGGGCAAGGATAGCTGTGACTGTCGACGCCGTCTTCCGCCTCATCGGCATGCACGCTGACAAGGTGGCGGCGGACCGCATTCCGCTCCACGGCCGAATACCCACACAGGTGGCAGTGGTGGGCCTTCTCCCCCGCCTCACGGAGTCTGTGTATGCGGAGCTTGCTCTTGCTGGTGAAGTAACGCTTGCAGGTGGGACACTGGAGGCTGGGGTCAGGAAAATGTAGATGGAGGTGCTCCTGCAGGTGGGAGCGCATCTTGAAGCAGCGCCGACACTTGGGGCAGGTGTGGGTCCGAAAGATGTGCTCTGATCCCTCTGCGAGGTACTCTGACGGAGGGAAACATGAAATACATTCTGAACATGGTGACAGAGTTTGGGATAAAAAAAAGTCTAATTTCCATTGACACAAATATTTAAGGAGGAATAAAATACGTTGTTACACTGTTTTCTCCTGGTCGGTCCAGGAGCGGCCTCAATAACAACATAACAAACGTTCAATTCATTTGAATCTGGAACGAATTAGCACCTAATTTTTCTATTACGTTATTTTTTTTGTTGAGAAAAACGGACTGAAACAAGATTTTATCAGAATTGTTTTAAGTGTTTTACCTCAGATTTGTTAAATAATCCACCGTTTGGCATCAGGTGTTTGTTCTGAACATGAAGAAGTTTAAAAAGCAAAGGCAAAAAATCAACTCTTAAACTTATGAACTAATAATTTGAAATTTATTGTGATAATTATTGATATCTAATGACATGATTTTTTTTTTTATCGTGATAAAATCGTATCACCCGGCCCCACTTACAAGCCACTTGTATGTTTTCATATTACAGGAACAACTTTTATTCCTCTGCATACTTAGGCTCAGGATGTAGAGCGGATTGCCGGTGTGACACCAAAATCTGTGACCTATCAGATTCTGTGACCCAAATGGGAAGTTAAGGCCTGAGGCTTTGTTGACGATATGAAGCAGCTGCGGGTTGGTTGGGTTTAGGAACTAAAAGTACTTGGTTATGGTCAGGAAAACATCGTCGTTTGGGTTTTGGTCACAGAACCTGATAGGTCACAGATTTTGGTGTCACACCGGTTAATCGGCATGTCGGCGGTTCAATCCCCGGCTCCTCCAGCCTGCATGTTGTTGTGTCCTTGGGCAAAATACTGAACCCTGAGTTGCCCCTGGTGGCTGTTCCGCCAGTGTATGAATGCAGGTGTAGTGTAAAAGCGGTTTGTCGCAAAGACTAAAGGCGATATACAAATACGGAGCATTTAAATACCTTTTATTTACACTTGACAGCTACACACTATAATCTACGAACCTTTCGATGGCAGTGCGGCAGCGTCCACTGCTGAACTTTTGTCTCTTTTCACAGCCCGTTTCACTCTTTTCGTATTGTGCCTTTGCCTCTCAGGCTCCTCGTTCAGGTCTTCTGGTACTGATGAAGCATGAGCTGAGCTGGATTTCAGTTTCCTCTTCGGCCTGCTGGACCCCTGAGGCTGACGGCTCCCGTTAGTGCATACAGTTGTGGCTGCAGTTTCGTCCCCTGTGAACAGATGTGTCGACATTTTAATGTAAAATCTACTTAAGAAAAACCGAACAGTTAAGACAGAGAAGCTTTCTGCTTTGTGTAACACCACCTCCTTGCTGTCTGTTTGCCTTGAGCACATGAAGGTATACAGTCGTGCTCCAAGACGTGGTCACACGGGTCTTTTACATTTTTGGGTGATAAACTGACAATGAAAGCACCCGAAAGGCATGTGACTTTGAAGGCTGCAGGGAATAAGAGCGAGACCATGTGCGGACATCAGGTGTGCTTGATATTCCCGACGGTCTGTGCTGCTGAACTGGCAGCCTTGCTCAGTGCAGGGGACCGGGCCCTCCGGGTCATCTTTACTGTGGGTGACACCAGGCTTGGAAAAAACCTCACTGCATTGAGAACACTTGTTGTTCCCCAACTGTTTTTTTTTCTGGATGGGGTGGTCAGCCGTTCTGAACAGGGGTGACGGGCCAGCGTCCAAGAAACTCTGTCCACATTTTTCACACTGATGAGGTTTCTGTCTCCATTTAAATAATGAGCAGATGATTTATTACAATGTAAAATATTTAAAAAGAGCAAGACAAACATTTGTTATGGCAGAAAAGTGTGTCCTCTTACATTTAATCTTTTATGCATGTTCTTTTACTATTATTACTATTATTGTTATATGGTATAGATATATATGTATTGTGTTTTTTATCCCTAACCTTTCCTTCTTCTATACTTCATGTGTTATTCTGTCCACATTTCCCAGGGTTTAGGTCAGAGCTGTGAGATTGTTTTGGTGTTCTCCCCCTCTTGTTGTTCCTCTCCTCTCCTGGAACGTTCATTTAAGGCCGAGAGAGGATCTCTGGTCCCCAAAACACAGAAACCTGGACTGTGTAAATGATGATGCATCCCTTTGCTCGGGGCCTGACGCCTGAAGCCGCCCTAGGCAGCAGGTCTGCAGACCAGCTCTATATGAGTTTCAGTGCTTCTCTGTTTGTTCTCTTTTGTTAATAAACTCTTCAAAGACAACGGTTGGTTGTTGCTAAATTATTTGCTTAATCCCTCACCAGCATGTTGTGTTTTGATTTAACATTATTCTGATGTCCATTACATTGTACAGTATAAGCTGTTATTCATTACATTTGCTCATATAGACGAGTTACAATTGCTATATGTCGGCGGTCGCACGTCTCTGGAGCACTGAGGGGTAAAGTGTCTTGCTCAGGGACACATTAGTGGTTGTGTCACAGGGGGGGAATTGAACCTGGTTCTCTCACACAAACTGCATGTGTCTTATCCACTGCTCCACCACTTCACTTTTCATTTACTTATCGTGGCGTCTTTACCAATTTTAAGATGATTTTTATTAACTCAGCTCCTTAACAGAAATGCAAATGCATTATGACCATAATGATTTAAATAATACCTACAAATACATTCAGTAACGTTAATGTGCAAAAGTCTTTGGGTTTCAGATGTAGGGGAAGATCTGAAAAGTAAGAATGCTCTTAAAAATAGACATTTCCATCGCTTCCAGGACTCGTTGTTCCTCTGCTGAAGATAGTTCACTGTATGTTTGTCATGATGCCGGATAAATCTGGGGTCTGCCTACTTCTCAGCACGGAGGGGACCCCTAATTCTGACCAAACCCCGCCTCTGTTTGCAGGAGTCCAGTCCCAAACCTGCCAGAAACATCCACCGTGCTCCTCTGTACATTCACCTTACTCCTTCAGCTGTGATATGGATGTCAGCCCAATTTAACCTCTCTCAAAAATTACCATTTTCATTAAACATCTGTACAGTAAGGTTATAAACACAACTTCAACCTACCGCCTGTGTTTCGTGGCTCCATTCTGTCTGAAAAACACAACATCAACAGTTATCAGTTGACCGGCATCCTGCTCGTAAAATCCACATTTACAGCTTTTACTGTTTACTATAATTTAGGATAATCTTCTAAGTAATAGTAGCCGAAGTTTCACGTACTTTTTATGAAAATAGAAACCGGTATCAACACGCTAACGTACGCCGCTGTGAACGCTAAGCTAGCTGAGCTAACGTTAGCTTTTTGGTCGCACGAGTCTCAGTTCCGGCTTGCAGTTATTGTCGCGGTTGCTGTTCGCACGTCTGCAGTAAAATACAAAAACTACGTTATCCGCCACGGTACATATATCCGAGGAAGTTGTCATGTGAGGCTGCGAGTAAAAAAAATATGTTAAAGATAAGAGGAACGAACGTTTGATGGCAGGAGGAGAGTCGGAATGATATTTGTCGAACACAGGAAGTGTGCTAGAGGTCGCTGCTGCGCAACACCCATACACAGTCCACGCGTGGGGAGTTTAGTTGATGTTTACACACTTAGCGGAGCAGGATGAGGACACGAAGGCAAGTCAGTGAGACCTTAGCTCATTATTAAACATGACCGGAAGTGTCATTAGAAACTGTTGCTAGATCGCAGGATTCCCAGCTGCGCAGCGGGTCTTCAGCTGCTTCAGGATCAGTCTGTGACTTCAGCTAGACCATCCATATAGTCTGATTCCTCTGGGG